>JAUIMM010000355.1:0-102500 GCA_031769625.1 Taudactylus pleione
CCTTCCTACCCCCTGGCACTAATGTACCATTGTATTGCCTTCCTCCACCTGCACTAATGTACCATTGTATTTGCCCTTCCTCCACCTGCACTAATGTACCATTGTATTGCCTTCCTCCACCTGCACTAATGTACCATTGTATTGCCCTTCTCCCCTGCACTAATGCACCATTGTATTGCCCTTCCTCCACCTGCACTAATGTACCATTGTATTGCCTTCTTCCACCTGCACTAATGTACCATTGTATTGCCTTCCTCCACCTGCACTAATGTACCATTGTATTGCCTTCCTCCACCTGCACTAATGTACCATTGTATTGCCTTCCTACCCCTGCACTAATGTACCATTGTATTGCCTTCCTCCACCTGCACTAATGTACCATTGTATTGCCCTTCTCCCCTGCACTAATGCACCATTGTATTGCCCTTCCTCCACCTGCACTAATGTACCATTGTATTGCCTTCTTCCACCTGCACTAATGTACCATTGTATTGCCTTCCTCCACCTGCACTAATGTACCATTGTATTGCCCTTCCTCCACCTGCACTAATGTACCATTGTATTGCCTTCCTCCACCTGCACTAATGTACCATTGTATTGCCCTTCTCCCCTGCACTAATGCACCATTGTATTGCCCTTCTCCACCTGCACTAATGTACCATTGTATTGCCTTCCTCCACCTGCACTAATGACCATTGTATTGCCCTTCCTCCACCTGCACTAATGTACCATTGTATTGCCTTCCTCCACCTGCACTAATGTACCATTGTATTGCCTTCCTCCACCTGCACTAATGTACCATTGTATTGCCTTCCTCCACCTGCACTAATGTACCATTGTATTGCCCTTCTCCCCTGCACTAATGCACCATTGTATTGCCCTTCCTCCACCTGCACTAATGTACCATTGTATTGCCTTCTTCCACCTGCACTAATGTACCATTGTATTGCCTTCCTCCACCTGCACTAATGTACCATTGTATTGCCTTCCTCCACCTGCACTAATGTACCATTGTATTGCCTTCCTCCACCTGCACTAATGTACCATTGTATTGCCCTTCTCCCCTGCACTAATGCACCATTGTATTGCCCTTCCTCCACCTGCACTAATGTACCATTGTATTGCCTTCTTCCACCTGCACTAATGTACCATTGTATTGCCTTCCTCCACCTGCACTAATGTACCATTGTATTGCCCTTCCTCCACCTGCACTAATGTACCATTGTATTGCCTTCCTACCCCTGCACTAATGTACCATTGTATTGCCCTTCTCCCCTGCACTAATGCACCATTGTATTGCCCTTCTCCCCTGCACTAATGCACCATTGTATTGCCTTCCTCCACCTGCACTAATGCACCATTGTATTGCCCTTCCTCCACCTGCACTAATGTACCATTGTATTGCCTTCCTCCACCTGCACTAATGTACCATTGTATTGCCTTCCTCCACCTGCACTAATGTACCATTGTATTGCCTTCCTCCACCTGCACTAATGTACCATTGTATTGCCCTTCTCCCCTGCACTAATGCACCATTGTATTGCCCTTCCTCCACCTGCACTAATGTACCATTGTATTGCCTTCTTCCACCTGCACTAATGTACCATTGTATTGCCTTCCTCCACCTGCACTAATGTACCATTGTATTGCCTTCCTCCACCTGCACTAATGTACCATTGTATTGCCTTCCTCCACCTGCACTAATGTACCATTGTATTGCCCTTCTCCCCTGCACTAATGCACCATTGTATTGCCCTTCCTCCACCTGCACTAATGTACCATTGTATTGCCTTCTTCCACCTGCACTAATGTACCATTGTATTGCCTTCCTCCACCTGCACTAATGTACCATTGTATTGCCCTTCCTCCACCTGCACTAATGTACCATTGTATTGCCTTCCTCCACCTGCACTAATGTACCATTGTATTGCCCTTCTCCCCTGCACTAATGCACCATTGTATTGCCCTTCCTCCACCTGCACTAATGTACCATTGTATTGCCTTCTTCCACCTGCACTAATGTACCATTGTATTGCCTTCCTCCACCTGCACTAATGTACCATTGTATTGCCCTTCCTCCACCTGCACTAATGTACCATTGTATTGCCTTCCTCCACCTGCACTAATGTACCATTGTATTGCCCTTCTCCCCTGCACTAATGCACCATTGTATTGCCCTTCCTCCACCTGCACTAATGTACCATTGTATTGCCTTCTTCCACCTGCACTAATGTACCATTGTATTGCCTTCCTCCACCTGCACTAATGTACCATTGTATTGCCCTTCCTCCACCTGCACTAATGTACCATTGTATTGCCTTCCTACCCCTGCACTAATGTACCATTGTATTGCCCTTCTCCCCTGCACTAATGCACCATTGTATTGCCCTTCTCCCCTGCACTAATGCACCATTGTATTGCCTTCCTCCACCTGCACTAATGCACCATTGTATTGCCCTTCCTCCACCTGCACTAATGTACCATTGTATTGCCTTCCTCCACCTGCACTAATGTACCATTGTATTGCCTTCCTCCACCTGCACTAATGTACCATTGTATTGCCTTCCTCCACCTGCACTAATGTACCATTGTATTGCCCTTCTCCCCTGCACTAATGCACCATTGTATTGCCCTTCCTCCACCTGCACTAATGTACCATTGTATTGCCTTCTTCCACCTGCACTAATGTACCATTGTATTGCCTTCCTCCACCTGCACTAATGTACCATTGTATTGCCTTCCTCCACCTGCACTAATGTACCATTGTATTGCCTTCCTCCACCTGCACTAATGTACCATTGTATTGCCCTTCTCCCCTGCACTAATGCACCATTGTATTGCCCTTCCTCCACCTGCACTAATGTACCATTGTATTGCCTTCTTCCACCTGCACTAATGTACCATTGTATTGCCTTCCTCCACCTGCACTAATGTACCATTGTATTGCCCTTCCTCCACCTGCACTAATGTACCATTGTATTGCCTTCCTCCACCTGCACTAATGTACCATTGTATTGCCCTTCTCCCCTGCACTAATGCACCATTGTATTGCCCTTCCTCCACCTGCACTAATGTACCATTGTATTGCCTTCTTCCACCTGCACTAATGTACCATTGTATTGCCTTCCTCCACCTGCACTAATGTACCATTGTATTGCCCTTCCTCCACCTGCACTAATGTACCATTGTATTGCCTTCCTCCACCTGCACTAATGTACCATTGTATTGCCCTTCTCCCCTGCACTAATGCACCATTGTATTGCCCTTCCTCCACCTGCACTAATGTACCATTGTATTGCCTTCTTCCACCTGCACTAATGTACCATTGTATTGCCTTCCTCCACCTGCACTAATGTACCATTGTATTGCCCTTCCTCCACCTGCACTAATGTACCATTGTATTGCCTTCCTACCCCTGCACTAATGTACCATTGTATTGCCTTCCTCCACCTGCACTAATGTACCATTGTATTGCCCTTCCTCCACCTGCACTAATGTACCATTGTATTGCCTTCCTCCACCTGCACTAATGTACCATTGTATTGCCCTTCTCCCCTGCACTAATGCACCATTGTATTGCCCTTCCTCCACCTGCACTAATGTACCATTGTATTGCCTTCTTCCACCTGCACTAATGTACCATTGTATTGCCTTCCTCCACCTGCACTAATGTACCATTGTATTGCCCTTCCTCCACCTGCACTAATGTACCATTGTATTGCCTTCCTACCCCTGCACTAATGTACCATTGTATTGCCTTCCTCCCCTGCAGGTGGCCCGGTTTGCTGCTCCAAACCCTAATAGTTAATACATTTTAAAAAAAGCTATGAAATTCCATAGACAAAAAACCTTACGTTTTCTATATACATATATTTTATTTATAGGAGGTATAGAATCACATGATGAGATATAATATCTGTATATAGGAGGTATAGAATCACATGATGAGATATAATATATGTATATAGGAGGTATAGAATCACATGATGAGATATAATATATGTATATAGGAGGTATAGAATCACATGATGAGATATAATATATGTATATAGAAGGTATAGAAACACATGATGGAATATAATATATGTATATAGGAGGTATAGAATCACATGATGAGATATAATATATGTATATAGGAGGTATAGAATCACATGATGAGATATAATATATGTATATAGAAGGTATAGAAACACATGATGGAATATAATATATGTATATAGGAGGTATAGAAACACATGATGAGATATAATATATGTATATAGAAGGTATAGAAACACATGATGGGATATAATATATGTATATAGGGAAACACATGATGAGATATAATATCTGTATATGGGAGGTATAGAAACACATGATGAGATATAATATATGTATATAGGAGGTATAGAATCACATGATGAGATATAATATATGTATATAGGAGGTATAGAATCACATGATGAGATATAATATATGTATATAGGAGGTATAGAATCACATGATGAGATATAATATATGTATATAGGAGGTATAGAAACACATGATGGAATATAATATATGTATATAGGAGGTATAGAATCACATGATGGGATATAATATATGTATATAGGGAAACACATGATGAGATATAATATCTGTATATAGGAGGTATAGAATCACATGATGAGATATAATATATGTATATAGGAGGTATAGAATCACATGATGAGATATAATATATGTATATAGAAGGTATAGAATCACATGATGGAATATAATATATGTATATAGAAGGTATAGAAACACATGATGGGATATAATATATGTATATAGGGAAACACATGATGAGATATAATATCTGTATATAGGAGGTATAGAATCACATGATGAGATATAATATATGTATATAGGAGGTATAGAAACACATGATGGAATATAATATATGTATATAGGAGGTATAGAAACACATGATGGGATATAATATATGTATATAGAAGGTATAGAATCACATGATGAGATATAATATATGTATATAGGAGGTATAGAAACACATGATGGGATATAATATATGTATATAGGAGGTATAGAATCACATGATGAGATATAATATATGTATATAGGAGGTATAGAATCACATGATGAGATATAATATATGTATATAGGAGGTATAGAATCACATGATGAGATATAATATCTGTATATAGGAGGTATAGAAACACATGATGAGATGAGATATATGTATATAGGAGGTATAGAATCACATGATGAGATATATGTATATAGGAGGTATAGAATCACATGATGAGATATATGTATATAGGAGGTATAGAATCACATGATGAGATATAATATATGTATATAGGAGGTATAGAATCACATGATGAGATATAATATATGTATATAGGAGGTATAGAATCACATGATGAGATATAATATATGTATATAGGAGGTATAGAATCACATGATGAGATATAATATATGTATATAGGAGGTATAGAAACACATGATGAGATATAATATATGTATATAGGAGGTATAGAAACACATGATGAGATATAATATATGTATATAGGAGGTATAGAAACACATGATGAGATATAATATATGTATATATGAGGTATAGAATCACATGATGAGATATAATATATGTATATAGAAGGTATAGAAACACATGATGAGATATATGTATATAGGAGGTATAGAATCACATGATGAGATATAATATATGTATATAGGAGGTATAGAAACACATGATGAGATATAATATATGTATATAGGAGGTATAGAAACACATGATGAGATATATGTATATAGGAGGTATAGAAACACATGATGAGATATCATATATGTATATAGGAGGTATAGAAACACATGATGAGATATAATATCTGTATATAGGAAGTATAGAAACACATGATGAGATATAATATATGTATATAGGAGGTATAGAAACACATGATGAGATATAATATATGTATATAGGAGGTATAGAAACACATGATGAGATATAATATATGTATATAGGAGGTATAGAATCACATGATGAGATATAATATATGTATATAGGAGGTATAGAATCACATGATGAGATATAATATATGTATATAGGAGGTATAGAATCACATGATGAGATATAATATATGTATATAGGAGGTATAGAAACACATGATGAGATATAATATATGTATATAGGAGGTATAGAAACACATGATGAGATATATGTATATAGGAGGTATAGAATCACATGATGAGATATAATATATGTATATAGGAGGTATAGAAACACATGATGAGATATAATATATGTATATAGGAGGTATAGAATCACATGATGAGATATAATATATGTATATAGGAGGTATAGAAACACATGATGAGATATATGTATATAGGAGGTATAGAATCACATGATGAGATATAATATATGTATATAGGAGGTATAGAATCACATGATGAGATATAATATATGTATATAGGAGGTATAGAAACACATGATGAGATATAATATATGTATATAGGAGGTATAGAAACACATGATGGGATATAATATATGTATATAGGAGGTATAGAAACACATGATGAGATATAATATATGTATATAGGAGGTATAGAAACACATGATGAGATATAATATATGTATATAGGAGGTATAGAAACACATGATGAGATATAATATATGTATATAGGAGGTATAGAATCACATGATGAGATATAATATATGTATATGGGAGGTATAGAAACACATGATGAGATATAATATATGTATATAGGAGGTATAGAATCACATGATGAGATATAATATATGTATATAGGAGGTATAGAATCACATGATGAGATATAATATATGTATATAGGAGGTATAGAAACACATGATGAGATATAATATATGTATATAGGAAGTATAGAAACACATGATGATATATAATATATGTATATAGGAAGTATAGAAACACATGATGAGATATAATATATGTATATAGAAGGTATAGAATCACATGATGAGATATAATATATGTATATAGGAGGTATAGAATCACATGATGATATATAATATCTGTATATAGGAGATATAGAATCACATGATGAGATATAATATATGTATATATGAGGTATAGAAACACATGATGAGATATATGTATATAGGAGGTATAGAAACACATGATGAGATATAATATATGTATATAGGAAGTATAGAAACACATGATGAGATATAATATATGTATATAGAAGGTATAGAATCACATGATGAGATATAATATATGTATATAGAAGGTATAGAATCACATGATGAGATATAATATATGTATATAGAAGGTATAGAATCACATGATGAGATATAATATATGTATATAGGAGGTATAGAATCACATGATGAGATATAATATATGTATATAGAAGGTATAGAATCACATGATGAGATATAATATATGTATATAGGAGGTATAGAATCACATGATGATATATAATATCTGTATATAGGAGATATAGAATCACATGATGAGATATAATATATGTATATATGAGGTATAGAAACACATGATGAGATATATGTATATAGGAGGTATAGAATCACATGATGAGATATAATATATGTATATAGAAGGTATAGAAACACATGATGAGATATAATATATGTATATAGGAGGTATAGAATCACATGATGAGATATATGTATATAGGAGGTATAGAAACACATGATGATATATAATATATGTATATAGGAAGTATAGAAACACATGATGAGATATAATATATGTATATAGGAGGTATAGAATCACATGATGAGATATAATATATGTATATAGAAGGTATAGAATCACATGATGAGATATAATATATGTATATAGGAGGTATAGAAACACATGATGAGATATAATATATGTATATAGAAGGTATAGAATCACATGATGAGATATAATATATGTATATAGAAGGTATAGAATCACATGATGAGATATAATATATGTATATAGAAGGTATAGAAACACATGATGAGATATAATATATGTATATAGAAGGTATATCGAATCACATGATGGAGGATGCTCCCAGTAGGCTCTGATGTGCATAAAACACAATCAGATCGTGTAAGGACCATCCCCCACCAGGAGCTCTGGGACAGGGCATCCGCCAGCATTGCCAGTAGGGAGGTCAGGAAGTACCAGTACCAGTGGTGTCAAACTTGGGCCCTCGAGCTGCAGTGGAACTACACATCCCAGCATGCATTGCCACAGTTTTGCTATTAGGGCATGCTAAAACTGTGGCAGGGCATGCTGGGATATGTATTCCCACAAAAGCTGAAGGGCCCGAGTTTGGCACCACTGCCCTACACTATCAGCCCCAATATCTCAGTAAGGGCTCCTTTTACTAACGAGTCTAAGCCGTTCTAAACTCATTGTGAATGTTATTTGCAGCTGCTGCTATTTATCATTGCAGATAGTGTCGAAGCCGGATAATTGTCTGATACAGGATCGGTTTAAAATTAAATCTGCATGATGCCATTTTGCGACTGGCTGCCCAGCGCCATTTTAGTGAATCTCGCCCATTATAAGTACATACGGCGATGCTATTTTTTAGCGTCGTGCGATTCCCACGCAATAGAAAGAAGTTAAAAGTCCCCACCATATAAATACAGACAGTCACTAATGCATATAAATTGATTATCCGAGCAAAACATGTACCATGGTGTACTCCACAAACACGTAGTCGCACAACACTAACTAGCATCTTTTCCCAATTCCCCAATACTTACACACTGCACACTTACATAAAAGGTTCCCTAGCATTAAAGTGTAATATTCAAGTTTTATTCAGTAATTATTAATGTTGTGAAATAAATGTAATTTGATATCTAAGGTTTAGTACATGGTAAGCAGACCGTGTTTGGTTTTGTACTGATCCACTGAGTCTTTGCAGATTTCCGGTACCATCGGTGAGAAGATCGGAACAGACGTCTGCAAACTATGGAACATAGAGAGTTAACATTAAAATGTACTCTGTAATGTAACCAGCTTAAATTTAGTATGCAGCGGGAAAAAGGACACAAAGGTCTATTGTAGGCTGGATTGTGTCCATACGAATTGACCTATGAACTGTACTGTAACAAAAGAACCAGGAAGAAGAACCAATGGAATCATGCTAAACTGTTCTATTGTATTGCCTATCCCTGTAAGAGTATATATGTGGGCTCTCTAAACCTGGATGCCAGTCTTCTTGCTTTGCTGTTGACGGAGGTTTCTACTTTGATGCCGGTATCTGGGTCCAGAGCGCGTGCATATCTAACAACTGTACCTTGGGTCTGTATAATTTATTTGCATTAATTGTATTTACATCACAGCGTGTAACCATGTTTTTATATTGAATAATAACTTTTTTTGCTTTGGAACCACACTCAAAGTCTGAAAGCATTTCTTTTTTGTGCGACTCATAACGCTAAATAGCGACAATTTTAGAAGGTATAGACAGGCAGGAATCGATAATAGTGCTGCTGTAATGCAGTTCTATTTAATTTGTATATGTGCCTAAGAAATATGTTGGTACTTAAGAACGAGCGGTATTTGTTACTTACAGCTCGCTGGCTTCATTTGAACTGCTAGGGTCATTTGCTCAGCTGCCAAGCTTAGGAAATTCTGCCTTGATGACTTCTATCAGTTGGCCGACGAGAGAGAGAGATGGACTTAACAATTAGTAAGTTCAAATCAGCTCAAGAAGTGAGTGGTTACTTCCTGGACAGCTTTATTAATACTTTAAGCGAAAGGTGTAAACTTTTACAAACAACCAATTGACCATATTTCCTGTAGCAAGGTAACATCCAATCAATTCTTACCCTAACGGCGTACATATTAGTAAATTAATTAGTTGATTTATATGGTTATATGCAAAGAGCAGTTTTTAGTTAGAACCAGATAAAGGCTGTGGTGTGTCAGCATGTTCCTCTTTTTGTACAAAAGTAACAGTTTCTTCTCTTATCCTGTGAGCCAGCTTTTCCTGTGTCAGTCTTGCAGAGAACATATCTGATTTTTTCTTATTTAAGGCATAAAAAGCAAATACATTCATTTAAATCAGCACGTGTTAATCAATACGCTAATATTTCCCCTCTTTTTAACACTAACACTTGTCCCTATACTTGTGATATGATCGCAATAGGTAGTCTTGATGGTACCTACTTTACCGTACATGACAATCTTAAGGATTGCATGCAGATAGATAATAATCATTCGATACCACGTTATTGCCCCCCTATCACAAGTCTATCTAGAGGGGTTCTAATTACTATAACTGCATTAACACTTCTTTAGACATACAGCACATGACTACATAAACACAGCTGTTCCTTGCTGTGACTGGGCTCTTTTTCCTACATCTAGGACACCAAGTCACCGTGGCATGCAAGGGCACCTTCTCCACTGCTGTTAAAGCTACTGTTACAGGTTTCTTCTTGCATCTCTCAAATAGGCAATTAGCTATTCTATACGTGGCATACAGAGCAATGCATGCCAGGAGTGCTTTGCCTATTAGCTCAATTATTCCCATGAACCAACCACCTACTCCTTTGAACCAATTAGCTGGGTTTAGCCAGGAGAACCATGATGCACCAAACAATGGCTCCTCTGTGTGGTCCTTGGCAAACTGTCTTGGACTCTTGGACCTTGTCTAAATGTTGCTCAATGCTTTCCTCAATTTCTTAGATCTTATTTATGTAATTGCAGTAAGCCTCCTTCACTATCATGGACATTCATCATTATAACTGAATGTTCCTTGAAATCCCATTGTTTTAAGTGGATGGGGTGTATCTGTTCTACATAATAAGTAGGAGGTAATAGACAACAGTGTACAATTTCCAAAACCCCCATATGGTAACCATTTATATGCCTATCTTCCACACAAATAATATATATTGTCAGGGAGAGTACTAAGGGCATGTCCCACCATTGTTTGAGTGAGGAAATAGAGGAAAGGTCTCACCATCGTCATATTTGGGGTCAAGCTGGTGGGATTCCCCTTACAGGTGGATGTATTCCAATACTCAGGTATCTCGCCCTGCACCCATGCTCCTATAGTTGGTATGCCTTTTTCATTGCAGCCATCTATTGCCAGGAGGGGTTTATCTGCATAGGGTAAGTCAGGAGAAGTGGGAGGCCTATATCTCTCAGTTAGGTCCTTAAACCTGAATGTGGCCTCTTTACACTTAACCTGGCCAAGGGACCTTCTTTTTGGTTTTACCACGGATCCATCCGTCAATTTTATCTGATGATTCCATCCATGCATTTCTTGCATATAGGTGGTAGGGGGCACTGAAAAACAAAAACTTACATTCCTGCCTAGCAAACCAGTCAGTAAGGGTACAGATCTAGTAACATAATTTGCTTTTGTGACTGGTAGTAAGGAAAAGAAGTTGACATTTATAACTTCTTCCAGTGTCAAGGGCTCTGCCACCCAATTCATGGTCTTTGAGGAAAGAGGTGAATGTGTGCATATCCAACAATCTGTTATATTGAGCTGCTGTGTAATGCATTTGGACAAGTGAATTGGACCAAGGCTCATTTAGCGTTCTATGGTATTCTCCTGTGAGATTACCCTTACTTTGGGACCATGTACTCATCATAATCACTTTTACAAACACTGACAACCAGATAAAAGGATTACTTGTGCTGGTTCCAGCTTGACTGAGTTTCTCGCAATGAGAAGCGTGGATCCACGTAGGTCGTCCTTCAAGCTTTATGGAGGTAGGTGTGGTTAATAGGACCTGGAATGGACCATCGCACCTCGGTTCTAGCGGTCTTCTCACGTGTTTCTTTGTATAGACCCAATCGCCTGGTTCAAGAGTGTGTGAACCTGGAACTGGATGGGAGGCGAAAACTAGAGAATGGGTGTTAGCCACCTGTTTACATAGAGCAACTACATATTCAGTTAAGTCTGCAGGATTATGCTGGAGCTGCTGTGGAAAATAACACCCTGTCCTTGGTGCACTGAGAAACAATATTTCATATGGTGACAGTTTGTGCTTCTTACTGGGTGTTGTCCTAACTGAATACAATGCCACCGGTAGACAATCTACCCATGTTTTGCCTGTTTCAGCTATCATTTTCCTTTTTTCTTTTTTTTTTTATTAAGCGAATAACAATATAAAGATACAGACAAATTTCACAGTATTAAAAGTTTAAAACATACTTATAATGAGAAAAAACTGTAATGAGTCACATAACAATACATAGTGATTCAATTTCAAATACAAAAAAAGAAGTCATAGAAAACTAGACAATATCTAGAAGTAACGGTGTGGCCAGCCATCAAGGAATAGAAAAAATAGTAAAAAATGTAAAATTAGAAAATTAGTAGACAAAACAAAAAAAAAGGGGGAAGGGGGGAGGGGGAGGACGTGGGGTGGCCTCTAGTCAAGAGAAAATTCCTTCAGACTAAATATGATAAAGAAAGAACTTTTAATGGTTGAATGGAGATGGAATGTTTTGGTGCGTCAACCAGGGGGACCATGTTTTATTGAAAGACCTCAAGGTATTACGCAATATAGCGGCCATGTATTCCATCCTGTACACATACCAAACATGTGAGATTGTAGCCTGCATAGGGGAAGGGGCTGGACTTTTCCAATCAGCTGCTATCTGGCAAGTCATAGCAGATACGATGTGTCAGAGAAACTTATTCTGGTGCTGGGATAGGGTGGGTAGGGGCAAGGGAAGAAGAAAATGCTGAGGATCAGAAGGAATAGCTGTCTCAAATAAGCGCGAAAGGAGATCGACAATATCCTGCCATATTTTAGTTATCTTCGGACAGGACCATCAGATAGGTACCCTCGACCCGACATCCCCTCCAGCACCTACCCAAGACATCAGAAGACATTACTTTTAGTCGTGAAGGTACATAATACCATCTAAATAGCAATTTATAAATATTTTCCTTGATTTTAATGCAAATAGAGCTGGAGGCGGTATTATCCCGAATTTCCCTCCAATCCTCAGCATCTATAGAGAGTGTCCCAAATCTCGCTCCCACGCTAATTCATGAGAGTCCCGACTAGGACCTACTTCCTCACTTAACAGAGAGTAAATAGTAGAGATGAGACCCCTGGTAGAGGGTCGGTTCCAGCATAGAGACTCAAAAGAAGTTAAGGATCGGGCTAATTTTGGAATGAAAATGCCTAATTTGTAAAAAACGAAAAAAATCTTTAGTTGGAATTGCTGCTTTTTGTTGAATTTCTGAGAATTGGGGAAAATCAGTATCTATGGAGATATCATTTAAATAATAGCACCGGATAACCAAGCAATAAAGGAAGATTTACATAAACCTGGAGGAAAAGCGGGGTTATGAAATAATGGTATCAAAGGAGACGGGCTTGGAGCAGGCTTAAAACATCTATTGATTAAGTCCCAAACCGCTAAAGAACGGGAAATTACATGGTGAGAAGAAACTATCCGGGGGCGATGAATCCTAGAGAGCCATAACAGGGAAGATGCAGTGGCCAGTCCCAGCTCCTCTGCTTCAATATCCACCCAGACCCTCCTCGCATTAAAATTACACCACTGAGCACATTGAGAGAGCTATGCAGCGTAATAGTATTTTTTAAAATCTGGAATACCCAAACCAACCCCTCTAGAGGGACGCTGAAGCAATTTTAATCTAATCCGCGGCCGTTTTCAGTTCCATATGAAATATGAAGTTTGGTGCTGAAGGAATTTAAAAACATAAGGAGGGATATATATCGGAAGGGTCTGAAATAAATACAAGAGGCGAGGAAGAACGCTCATCCTAACCGATTGTATTTTACCTATCCATGAGATAAAATAATTAGCCCATGTATGTAGATCAGACTTAACACAATCTAAAAGACGAGGAAAGTTCGCGTGAAACAACTGATGATACTGGTGTGTTAAGAAAACGCCGAGATATTTGATTTTCTTTTTGTGCCAGGTACAATGGAGCAGGGTTTCTAATGAAAGTTTTAAATTGACAGGAATATAAAAATCAAGAACTTCGGTCTTGGTAACATTAATTTTATAACCAGAGTATTGAGAATATACATTTATTTCCTCTAGGAGTGAATTTAGAGACTGAGCTGGGTCAGTGAGAGAGAGTAAGACATCGTCAGCATATAACGCTATTTTATATTCAGAGGGGCCTGTGGTAATACCAGAGATACACCTATTACAATGAATCCTTGCCGCCAGAGGCTCCATAACAAGTGCAAATATCAGGGTAGAGAAGGGACAACCCTGTCTGGTACGTTAGTGATCCCAAAACTAGTGGAGTAAATATTATTGGCAGAGACTCGCACAGTGGGGGAATGGTAAAGCGCCATGACACCATCCAAAAATTTGCCGGAGAAGCCCATTCTATTAAGGACTGCAAAAACAAAGGGCCAGGAGATGCAGTCGAAGGCCTTCTCCGCGTCTATCACTAAGATTAGAGATGGAAGTTTCCGTTTATGAATAGAGTGCATCAAGTCAATGGCCCATCTGGTATTATGTGATGCCTGACGTCCTGGTATAAACCCGACCTGATCAGGATGTATCAGATAAGAAAGCAAAGGAGCTAACTGAGTAGCTAATATTTTAGCATAAATTTTCAGATCGACGTTTAATAAGGAAATCGGTCTATAGTTGAGGCATTGAGAGGGATCTCTGTCAGGTTTGGGGATCACCACAATATCGGCCCGGGTTGTATCAGGAGCAAAAGAAGCGCCCTCCAAAATATCATTAAATAAAGAAGTGAGATGCGGAGCAAGTTCATTAGCAAATAATTTATAATATTGCGCTGTAAACCCATCCGATAGACTAGGTAAAGAGGTAGAGGACAAGTATGAGCGCACCTCCTCGGCTCCAACAGCAGAGGGAAGGGAAGAATCTGACAAATTATAAAGGGAACTATAAAAATTCTGAAATTCCTCAGCCATAACTTCAGGATCATAGGTAAGGGAACCAGATGACGGAGAACAGAACTTGTCTGTCGCGTTTAACGCTTGCCAGCGACGCAACTTATTGGCGAACAAAGAATCAATTTTATCAGCTTTATCATAAAGCATTGAAGAAGTTTCTGCAATATAAGCGCAGCACGACGAGACAAAAGGGCATTAAGCTGGCCTCGTAAATTCTCAATTTGGGACAGCGCAGAAGCACTAGGGGACATCTTATGTTGGGTCACAGCTATCATTTTCTGAATCTTTAGGTTTAACATTCTGTTTAATCTCTCAACACGCCCACTGGTCTATGGTCCATAGGGGGCATGGAAAGCTTGCTCTATGCCCATATCTTTCATTAAGTGTTGCATTACCTCTCCAGTGAAGGGTGATCCTCTATCTGATTCAATGGTCTTTTCTGGTACAGCTCTACTCTGAGATTTTCTAACAGTCCCCCTAAAAAGGAGGTTCTGAGCATCCACTGGTGCATCTCATTGGCATCCTCAAACCCCATCTAGGTGTGATTGAGAGGTTTGGTCATAATACTCCTTAATGGATTGTCCTACTCTTTTGCCTTGCTTCTGGCATCGCAGGCATACGTTGCTGTGGCAATTCACACCACACTTGTACTCTAGTAACAAAGAGTGGTCCTGATTCTGGATTCTGTCTGTCCCCTACTCCAGGAGGGTCTACTACAGGGGCATTGGCTGGCAGAGCCAGTATCTCTCCCAAGCTGCCTCTCCCTATAGTCAGCCTGCAGATATCTTCCAGATCCACCCACACAGCTCCCCACACAGATACAAATCTTTCCATGAACCTGTAGTAAGCCATGGGGTTCTTTCTAGGGTCTGGAGCTTTAGCAACAATATCATCCAGTTCCCTGGCAGTTCAGGGCTTGTGTTGGACCTGTGTTCTTACTACGATGTTCTGTCCTGGGTGGGCAATGTCTGGTTCAAGGACTCTCTGAACCATCACTGGAAAAATCCCTGCTGGGTCTCTTGAGTATAGTGGTGGTTCTGCATCTTGCACAAAATAAGATTCAGGTTCTCTACAATAGGAGCAGTCACATGGATTAGTAACCCGCCCACTCATTGCTGTCTTACAGACTTTATGTCTATGGGAGACTCTGTTTCCCACATGAGGCCATAAAGGACTTGTTAAACTGTTCCCAGGGATTGATCCCAATGCTCTTTGAAAAAGGGACTGGCCTTGGGGTGTGGTTGGGGTACTGTATGAGACTCCAGATGTTGTTTGTTTGAGGGGGATCTGGATTACATGGTTCCCCTCTCTCTGGAACTGGATTGTGACAATAAGGGCAAATATTGTAGGCAGCTGGTACGCAAAGTTCACAGTATGCGCACTTCCTACCTGCCCTTGGAGTTGTTCCCATTACTTCTGGAATTGTGGGGCACAAAGACTTAAGTGGGGCTGGCCCTACCCGCCATTGTCCCTCTCCTGTTAAGCCTGATAGGAGGTACTGTGGGTGCAGAAGGTGTGTGTGATCCTGCTGAAGGTGGTGGTGCAGATGATGGATTAGGTCCACAATCTAAAATTTCTCCCGCTTCTTCATTTAATGCCTCCTCACCTTTCTGAACCTGCTTTGCTACCCTTGTCCATGAGTTCACCTGATGTTCATATCCCTTATGCTTGATCCAAGTTTTATGCTCTCTTGCAAAAGTTTCCCTCCTTATTGGATCTAACGATCCATGCTTGGGCATCCCAGCTTTCTGGAGTATTCTCTGTATATCTTTAAGTGCACTTCTTCCTTCTTTATCTCTGACTAGCTCCACAGGACTTCGTGGTTCTAATTCTGCCATACCTTTACTACCTTGAGCCCCCATGACTGTGTTACAGCTTGGGTTGCCGGCTCCTAGTCAATACTAGAGATATCTTGAAGGTTCCTTAATTAATGTACTCCACTGGTGTTCCTCTTTAAAATTTGTGAAATTTTCGTGTCAAACTCTCTACTTGGATCTGGTATTCTTACCCTGGGACAGACTAAAGGTGCAGATTCTGAACAAACATTCATAGGAATCTTCCTACAAATTAGCTGCCAATCTTGGCCCTGAAGAGTCTAAGTATGATGGATTCCTAGTATGTGTTCCCACTATTATGATAAAGGCTTTCTCAAGTTTACAATCTGTTTTTTTCAATAAAGATTCCTTTGGGGGTATCTTTAGAAAGTACAGTTGATAACTCTGGAAGCGGGCACCACCTAGTGGTCTGTAACACTAGCGTTCCTGTGCAGTATACACAATGTAATCTAAAGGGCGTCTGTGTTGTGCAGCACCCTCGGTGCTCTCGGTAATTGGCAAAGCAGCTGCCAAAGCTTGGTAACATGTGGCCTTTGAGGGTCTTTTATGGATATCTTCAGGCAGACCACTGGCACTTGTTTGCTTGCTATATTTCTGGGCAGTGTGGATACTAACTGCTTCCAATCTTCACCCACCCTCCCTTGTAAATACACTGCATCAGTTACGTGTGTGCCAATTACGATACAGACACCTACACTAGCCCCTGTGAAACAGTCTTCATAGTATAGCCTGTAATCAGTGGGTTAAATTGTAACTTATATGCCTATGTAGAAATTAACTAATACATATACCCCTTGCTAGGCCTCTTGAGGTATGAAATGCGATTGTCTTAATACAGTTGCTGTTTTTCCATAGAATGGTCAAATGACCTTTTGGGGTCAAAGAAGACATAAATATTGAGGCCTAGCTCCTACCTGTCATTTCTATTGCAACTAGAAGTATAATGAGCCATTCATAGCGTCTATGTTCTTATCAGTTAGCCACATTCCATTGTAAGATGTGTAGAGATGCTAAGCATTATGGCTAATTAACAGTGATGTCCAGACTCTATACAAAGGAGCTTTGAAACAGTTCATCTCCAAACATACTAGGACACATCATTACTGTATTCTCTTTGTCTGGTAATATCTTACTGCTTACGGAGCATGTGCAAGAGAGATAAGTTTGGTCAATGCTACGTTGGACCAATGAGTGCTTGATATCTAGCACTATGTAATTGATATGGGCTTAATATCCGGAAAGCCAACACCCCAGACTAGGGTATACAATCAGGAGGTACACAAAGGACTCTTTAGCTCGTGGTAGATCTGAGACTGCAGTAGGATGCTGCCAATGTAAATTGAATAACCTGGGCATTGTGACATGAGGGCTCCCCAGAAGAGAAGAAGATAAGATGAAGTACATCTTATGCTGAAGATGATGATTTACCGGTGTCATCTGAATACATAGACAAAAGTTGAGTATACTCTATACTTTGTATGTTGTTTGTTTATTGTTTGTTTGTACTTGTAAATAAAGTGTGTTCATTTGAACTCACTCATATTGGTCACATGGGTACTATTTCATTTAGATCAGAACAAAACCCACAGTTATGCAATAGCCCTACTGGGGTTTCTTTGGCTAACATTCCTGTCAGTCTTGGTTGCAGGGTCATCCTACTATTCTGTAATAACAGAACCCATGTACAGTCCTTGCACTTCAATGTAAGCGTGACTGTTTGGGTCATGTAAAACTTTTTATACCCAAAATTCCTGTCCTCAGTTCCCACAAACAGTACAACAGCAATGTTACTGTAAGTGCTACTACACACACTATTACTATAACCTCAGGAGCGTCTATCATGGCCAGATTCTCTCTGATGATTGGAGTGTTATATGGGTGTGGTTGGGTCCTAATTAGATGATGATGTGTTGCTGAGTGTCTTCCACATTCACAATAAGCAGAGTAGTGTTATTAAGATGGCCAGTCCTGCTATGCAGGCTAAGACTATCAGCCCTATGTCTATATCCTGGCTGCATGGCATTGGAAGTGTCCTGGTAGCATATACAAATAATTAGACAAACACCTGACTCAGGCAGCCCCTAGGGGTCAGACACTGAGAACTGTAGGTGCATCTAAACACACAAGGGGCACGGTTCTCTCGTGCTTACCCACTTCCCTCGTGAGTAAAGCACTCCATGTCACTTCAAGCAAGAACTGAGAGCTATGAAGTCAATGAAGAGTCAGCCCATTGGTCGCAGGTTCCAAAATACAGGACAAGCCTTTTAGTAGCAGATGGAAACTACAGTCTTTGACTGTACTTTTAAAGACTAATTTATATACAGCTCAGTTCTGTACATGTACAAGCACACACCTTTCACCATACAAATGCTATTGACAACAACTTATACTTCTAAAGGAAGGCAGAATTTGCTTAGGGTTCAAGAAATCAGTTACCTCACACCCACTGATCCCACAATTACTTCTTAAGAAGAGCAGATTTAGAGCAGCCAGCAGCATAGATATATGCATTGACTTGGTACTCATCCTGGGGTTTGATTCTGCTGTTCCTAAGAGTCAGAGTGGTGTCTGATCAGTGCATGTGGAGGAGCTGGAGCCCGGACGAGCCCCCAGATGCTAGGGTCATTTGTTCAGCTGCCAAGCTTAAGAATTTCTGCCTTGATGACTTCTATCAGTCGACCGATGAGAGAGAAATGGACTTAACAATTAGTAAGTTCAAATCATCTCAAGAAGTGAGTGGTTACTTCCTGGACAGCTTTAAAACTGGCCAGGGTCCTGCGCTGATAATTTTTTGGCTAGCAGCAATGTGGCACTGCTCTCATTGACTGCCAGCACAGGACACACCCAGTGACACACGACAAGCACGCAGCCTACCTGTTGGATGCCTGCGGTTCCTGCGAATGGCTGTCCGCCTCCTCCCTGCAGACTCCCTCAGAGTACGTTCTGCAGTAGGGTGCACAAGCACATCCCAAGAGAAGAAAGGAGAACACCACAACATCACACCATAACACAACACACCACAACACCTGCTATCTAACAAACAAAACATTCAAAAAAAGCGTTAAAAAAATAAATAAACGCAGAAAAATCCTCCCCTTAGCTGTAATGGTGGACACAGGGGCGGGGCAGAGAGACTGCTCATGTGCAAGGACAGTAAGACACACAGTGCATGCGCCGATTTCAGAGGACAAAAAAAAAAAACCTTCATTCATCAGCGCTACCAGCATGAAACTACAGCGCTGCCTGGTTTATTTACACTGGCGCTCACCGGCAAGCACTTCATTGTTAAATACAAGTAAAAAAAACAAATGTGGTGAGTGAAAACGGTAAATAACACTGCAGCAGAAACTCGTTTGTAAATGGAGCCCTAGATATGTATAGGGAAAAATTGGATCATTTCGTGAGGAAGCTAGAAATAGAATTGTAATACTTTTGAGTTATGGTGACCGTGTGGCCAGCTGGTGGCTGGTCCTCATTACGCCATCATGATGATGGGCCTATGTTTCTGTGAAGGTCTGGGGCCACTAGCGCACGCAGGGGGGGGGGTTCTGAGTACCCAGAAACCTCCCCTGACAGACTGGAGAGCAGGGATCATCTTCTTGAGCCCCATCCCCTCGCGGCAAAATGTAATGATTTGCATATTAATCGGGAGGCGGCTGAGAATTTGGTACACCCGTTTTATAGACTATTTATGCTGTGGAAAGGTGGCCAGATCTCGTCGAATCCATGATGGAGGACATCAATAGATTACCATCTCCCATTAAATTTACATACACACATACAGCAGAACATCTAAGAATTGTATAGATGTCACAATACAGCTACAAAATGGTAACATTTCTACAATGGTGCATTATAAAACCACTGATCGGAACTCCCTTTTGGATGCAAGTAGCCACCACCTCAAAGCACTTAAGAATGGCCTGCCACTCGCACAGACATTGTGGGTAGCACGCATTACGAGTGACCCCATGAAATTATCAGCGGCCCTGAAAGTGGTAGTCCACAAATTTCTTCAAAGAGGCTACGGTTTATCATCACTACGGGAGACCCAAGCCAAAGTATGGCAGCTGGAAAGACAAAAAGTCTTTCACAAAAAACTAATCCCACCCGCTTTTCTACTGCCAGTCCATTTATTCCGCGGGCAACTAAAGCATTATGGCCGATAACGCTGTACAACAAATACTTTCAATTTGTTTCTTTTCTGAAAAAAGTCATATCTAATTTGAGGTCAAGAAAAACTAAAATGATTTCAGAATGTTTTTAACTAGCTATTTTTTGAGCTACACTACTTGCACTATACTGTATGTACATTAGTAATATAGTCAGTGAAAAGCTATTTTAAAATAATCTGATATTTTCTTGATAGAAAATAAACAGTTTTAATTCAATCACAAATAAGAACAAAAACAGACACGCACAGCGTGGCAAACAGACACGCACAGCGTGGCAAACAGACACGCACAGCGTGGCAAACAGACACGCACAGCGTGGCAAACAGACACGCACAGCGTGGCAAACAGACACGCACAGCGTGGCAAACAGACACGCACAGCGTGGCAAACAGACACGCACAGCGTGGCAAACAGACACGCACAGCGTGGCAAACAGACACGCACAGCGTGGCAAACAGACACGCACAGCGTGGCAAACAGACACGCACAGCGTGGCAAACAGACACACACAGCACGGGAAACAGACACACACAGCACGGGAAACAGACACACACAGCACGGGAAACCCACACACACACACACACAGCACGGGAAACCCACACACACACACACACAGCACGGGAAACCCACACACACACACACACAGCACGGGAAACCCACACACACACACACACAGCACGGGAAACCCACACACACACACACACAGCACGGGAAACCCACACACACACACACACAGCACGGGAAACCCACACACACACACACACAGCACGGGAAACCCACACACACACACACAGCACAGGAAACCCACACACACAGCACAGGAAACCCACACACACACAGCACAGGAAACCCACACACACACACACACAGCACAGGAAACCCACACACACACACACAGCACAGGAAACCCACACACACACACACAGCACAGGAAACCCACACACACACACACAGCACAGGAAACCCACACACACACACACAGCTCAGGAAACACACACACACACACACAGCACAGGAAACCCACACACACACACACAGCACAGGAAACCCACACACACACACAGCACAGGAAACCCACACACACACACACAGCACAGGAAACCCACACACACACACACAGCACAGGAAACCCACACACACAGCACAGGAAACCCACACACACACACACAGCACAGGAAACCCACACACACACACACACAGCACAGGAAACCCACACACACACACACAGCACAGGAAACCCACACACACACACACAGCACAGGAAACCCACACACACACACACAGCACAGGAAACCCACACACACACAGCACAGGAAACCCACACACACAGCACAGGAAACCCACACACACACAGCACAGGAAACCCACACACACACAGCACAGGAAACCCACACACACACAGCACAGGAAACCCACACACACACAGCACAGGAAACCCACACACACACAGCACAGGAAACCCACACACACAGCACAGGAAACCCACACACACACAGCACAGGAAACCCACACACAGCACAGGAAACCCACACACAGCACAGGAAACAAACACACACAGCACAGGAAACCCACACACAGCACAGCACAGCGGGTCACCAGCACCGGCACTTTACTTCCTGCTGCTGCGGAGCTTCTGGTCTCGTGAGATGGTGACATCATCATCTGACAAATCTTAGTTTTCTCCAGGCTCTGGGACTGGGAGGTGCAGTGTCGCAGTCTGTGGCCCCTCTGCCCACCCCTCTACTTACCTGATTCCCCAGCAGGGGCCCCGGAGCTCAGCCGCCCAGCCAGTCTTCTGCTGCAGCCACACAATGACACCGATACAGAGGCAGAGCAGCAGGAAGGATCCGCCGCGCTGCCCTCTACTATTCCAGGGCCACGGCTGACATCGTGATTCACCCCTGAGCATAGTGCAGGGACTGAGGCAGCGCCCCTCACCTGCGGCTTATCCTACGTCGGCATGACTAGCCGCACATTTAGGGATAGAATGGCCATCAACAAAGCCATAGCAGGGGGACCAGCCAGTGGCGAAACATCACTAATTATCAGCCTTAAAGTATCAAATTATAGCCCAGGTTCCCCCTCTTAGGAGAGGAGGGGACAGAAATGCCGGAATCGCGGTGGATTTACAGACGCAATACCTTGCACCCCGCTGGACTGAATGATAGAATCACTAGGAGCACCTTTTAGGGTTATTATGGTTATTGGTACTAAGTGTTCTTCTATGACATTTCATTGCATGTTTCAGCCAATTTCCGGAGGCCGAGGCAGCGTAGGGGTTGCTAGGCAACATTCCTGCGCTCAGCGCTGACGTCATCGGCGAGTGTCCCGATGGACGGGATTGGCATTCACATGGTGACACAAGGGATAAAGGTAAGGGGGCTTTAGTATCGTCAATTTTGTCTTGTGATTTGCTATGATTATTACTACAGACACATCAGCCTGACGACGGGGTCCGAAGGAATCCTGAAACGTTGCCGACATTGCTGCGCATTGGAGGTATGTACTAACTTGTACAGAATACAGTCATTTGCATTAGTAGTGCTGTGTGTGGACGTGCTTTATTCTGGACCAGCTAAACACACGTTTTATATCACACGAGCCACAGAGCTGCATCATGTTTATAGTGCCGGATTTATGGAAAATTACATTTTATATATATACAGTCAGGTCCATAAATATTGGGACATTGACAGAATTTTCAGATTTTGGCCTCTATTCACCACCACAATGGTTTTGAAATGAAACAAACAAGATGTGCTTTACCTGCAGACTTTCAGATTTAATTTGAGGATAATTACATCCAAATCGGGTGAACGGTGTAGGAATTACAACGGTTTCTATATGTGCCTCCCACTTTTTAAGGGGCCAAAAGTAATGGGACTATCAACTCAAAAGCTATTTCATGGACAGGTGTGGGCTAATCCCTCGTTATTTCATTATCAATTAAGCAGGTAAAAGGTCTGGAGTTGATTCTAGGTGTGACATTTGCATTTGGAATCAGTTGCTGTCAACTCTCAATATGAGATCCAAAGAGCTGTCACTATCAGTGAAGCCATCATTAGGCTGAAACATCAAAACAAACCCATCAGAGAGATAGCAAAAACATTAGGTGTGGCCAAATCAACTGTTTGGAACATTCTTAAAAAGTAAGAACGCACCAGAGAGCTCAGCAACACCAAAATACCCGGAAGACCACGGAAAACAACTGTGGTGGATGACAAAAGAATTATTTCCCTGGTGAAGAAAATCCCCTTCACAACAGTTGGCCAAATCAAGAACACTCTCCAGGAGGTAGATGTATATGTGTCAAAGTCAACAATCAAGAGAAGACTTCACAAGAGTGAATATAGAGGGTTCACAACAAGATGCAAACCATTGGTGAGCCACAAAAACAGGAAGACCAGATTAGAGTTTGCCAAACAACATATAAAAAATCCATTACAGTTCTGGAACAACATCCTATGGACAGAGGAGACAAAGATCAACTTGTACCAGAGTGATGGGAAGAGAAGAGAAGGAAAGGAACTGCTCATGATCCAAAACATACCACCTCATCAGTGAAGCATGGTGGTGGTAGTGTCATGGCGTGGGCATGTATGGCTACCAATGGAACTGGTTCCCTTGTATTTATTGACGATGTGACTGCTGACAAAAGCAGCAGAATGAATTCTGAAATGTTTCGGGCAATATTATATGCTCATATTCAGTCAAATGCTTCAGAACTCATTGGACGGCGCTTCACAGTGTAGATGGACAATGGCCCGAAGCATACTGCAAAAGCAACCAAAGAGTTATTTAAGGCTATAAAGTGGAATGTTATGCAATGGCCAAGTCAATCCCCTGACCTGAATCCGATTGAGCATGCATTTCACTTGATGGAGACAAAACTGAAGGGAAAATGCCCCAAGAACAAGCAGGAACTGAAGACATTTGCAGTAGAGGCCTGGCAGAGCATCACCAGGGATGAAACCCAGCATCTGGTGATGTCTATGCGTTCCAGACTTCAGGCTGTAATTGCCTGCAAAGGATTTGCAACAAAGTATTAAAAAGTGAAAGTTAGATTTAGGATTGTTTAGTTTGTCCCATTACTTTTGGCCCCTTAAAAAGTGGGAGGCACATATAGAAACCGTTGTAATTCCTACACCGTTCACCTGATTTGGATGTAATTACCCTCAAATGAAACCTGAAAGTCTGCAGGTAAATCACATCTTGTTTGTTTCATTTCAAAGCCATTGTGGTGGTGACTAGAGGCCAAAATATGAAAATTCTGTCAATGTCCCAATATTTATGGACCTGACTGTGTGTGTGTGTGTGTGTATATATATATGTATATATATATGTATATACACACCACAACGTTAAAGCATCGGCAACGCCACCTTATTGCACACCCCTCGCACTCCGCTCTCACCCAGATAACACTCTATTTTGCTCGCAGCTCTTTTTAGCAAGTTCGGGCTGCCGTAAAGTGCAGCTGCTTTTGCCGCGATAACTCGCACCTGTCAGCACATTGCGGCTAAATGAATTGATGGACGAGAAAGGTTACTATAAGCCACAGATTCCCAAACTCGGCTCCATTAGTGAGGACAGGGCTGCATGTGACAGGGGCAGTGACATGATGTGAGGAGGGGAATGGGGGCAGCAGGAAGCCACAGACTGAGAGGTATATAGTGGGAGGAGCAGGGTCCCCAGCAGCACAGAGTATATCAGGAGATGAGTGATGTGTTAGTGAGGACAGGGCTGCATGTGACAGGGGCAGTGACATGATGTGAGGAGGGGAATGGAGGCAGCAGGAAGTCAGACTGAGAGTTATATAGTGGGAGGAGCAGGGTCCCCAGCAGCACAGAGTATATCAGGAGAGGAGTGATATGTCGGTGAGGAGCAGTGTTTTCAGCAGCACAGAGTATATCAGGAGAGGAGTGATGTGTCATTGAGAACAGGGCTGACTGTGCCTGTGTGCCTTATGGTAGGTTAATACCGTACATTCTCTTGCAGTGGGGACATAATGACTCAGCTGAGAAGCCCAGCAACGCAGGAGGCCGGGACGAGTGCAATATTGGAAGGAGATAGGACAACAGTGCACAACATCCCGATCCTTCTGCATCCCTAGAGACAGAGGTGACATAAAACAAATGCAGACTGTAGCATGCGCTATAACATGGCCGACAGTCCCTGACCCACCATTATTACCCAGGACACTGACCACAGTCCATGACAATCAAACTGTACCATGTCAGGATATGGCCCCACAAACTAACCAACCACCTGGACTCTGGTTGCACATGGTCCATAGTCCCACGTGTACCATGCCAGGTCATAACCAACCACCTGGACCCACCTACACTGACCACAGTCCATAACCAACCACATGTACAATGCCCAGATATTTCAGATATTCCCTGACAAACATCCTGAACCCACCTAGGACACTACATTCAGTCCATAACCAACAGCATTTATAGTACAAGGATGCGGCCCACAGTCTCTCACCAACCACCTGCACCCACCAAGCAAATGCCCCACAGTATATGACCAACAAACTGTACTTCCCAGGACATAGCCCATTATTTCTCCAAGGGAACTGCCCATATTTACTCAGCAATCATTTGGACCTCCCAGGATACTTCCTGCAGTCCATCATCAATTAAGTTTACCAAGCAAGGACATTGCCTACAGTCCCTAGCTGACCCCAGAGTCGCAAGAACATGGTCCACAGTCTCTAACTGACCCCAGAGTCCTGTACCCTTTCTGAAAATGGCCCACAGTCCCTCACCAAAACTTGTACCTTGCATGGCACTGTCCACTTTCCCTTTCGGAACATTACCACCATCTCCTACTATCCGCTCAACTCACAGCCCCCCACTATCCTACCACACACACTACCCTCCTAATGTATTACCCACATCCCCCCACTATCCTACCACACACTGTACCCTCCTGCTGTATTACCCACAGCCCCCCCACTATCCTACCACACACTGTACCCTCCTGATTACCCACAGCCCCCACTATCCTACCACACACTGTACCCTCCTGATGTATTACCCACATCCACCCACTATCCTACCACACACTGTACCCTCCTGATGTATTACCCACATCCCCCCACTATCCTACCACACACTGTACCCTCCTGATGTATTATCCACAGCCCCCACTATCCTACCACACACTGTACCCTCCTGATGTATTACCCACATCCCCCCACTATACCAACACACACTGTACCCTCCTGATGTATTACCCACATCCCCCCACTATACTACCACACACTGTACCTTCCTGATGTATTACCCACATCCCCCCACTATCCTACCACACACTGTACCCTCCTGATGTATTACCCACATCCCCCCAATATACTACCACACACTGTACCCTCCTGATGTATTACCCACATCCCCCCACTATACTACCACACACTGTACCCTCCTGATGTATTACCCACATCCCCCCACTATCCCACCACACACTGTACCCTCCTGATGTATTACCCACATCCCCCCACTATACTACCACACACTGTACCCTCCTGATGTATTACCCACATCCCCCCACTATACTACCACACACTGTACCCTCCTGATGTATTACCCACATCCCCCCACTATACTACCACACACTGTACCCTCCTGATGTATTACCCACATCCCCCCACTATCCCACCACACACTGTACCCTCCTGATGTATTACCCACATCCCCCCACTATCCTACCACACACTGTACCGTCCTGATGTATTACCCACATCCCCCCACTATCCTACCACACACTGTACCGTCCTGATGTATTACCCACATCCCCCCACACACTGTACCCTCCTGGTGCACTACCCACTGATAAGACAGTAATATGTGGATGTACATATTCATTCAGCATCTCACGAATATATGCATGCTTATGTAATTTTATTTTCCTGTACTGCAATTTAGAGTATATAGAAGTGATATATATATATATATATATATATATATACACACATACATACATACATACATACACATACAGTCAGGTGCATAAATATTGGGACATTGACAGAACTGTCATATTTTGGCCCCTAGTCACCACCACAATGGCTTTGAAATGAAACAAACAAGATGTGATTTACCTGCAGACTTTCAGATTTAATTTGAGGGTAATTACATCCAAATCAGGTGAACGGTGCAGGAATTACAACGGTTTCTATATGTGCCTCCCACTTTTTAAGGGGCCAAAAATAATGGGACAAACTAAACAATCCTAAATCTAACTTTCACTTTTTAATACTTTGTTGCAAATCCTTTGCAGGCAATTACAGCCTGAAGTCTGGAACGCATAGACATCACCAGATGCTGGGTTTCATCCCTGGTGATGCTCTGCCAGGCCTCTACTGCAAATGTCTTCAGTTCCTGCTTGTTCTTGGGGCATTTTCCCTTCAGTTTTGCCTTCATCAAGTGAAATGCATGCTCAATCAGATTCAGGTCAGGGGATTGACTTGGCCATTGCATAACATTCCACTTTATAGCCTTAAATAACTCTCTGGTTGCTTTTGCAGTATGCTTCGGGTCATTGTCCATCTGTACTGTGAAGCGCCGTCCAATGTGTTCTGAAGCATTTGACTGAATATGAGCATATAATATTGCCCGAAACACTTCAGAATTCATTCTGCTGCTTTTGTCAGCAGTCACATCATCAATAAATACAAGGGAACCAGTTACATTGGCAGCCATACATGCCCACGCCATGACATTACCACCACCATGCTTCACTGATGAGGTGGTATGTTTTGGATCATGAGCAGTTCCTTTCCTTCTCCATACTCTTCTCTTCTCTTCCCATCACTCTGGTACAAGTTGATCTTTGTCTCATCTGTCCATAATATGTTGTTCCAGAACTGTAATGGCTTTTTTAGATGTTGTTTGGCAAACTCTAATCTGGTCTTCCTGTTTTTGTGGCTCACCAATGGTTTACATCTTGTGGTGAACCCACTATATTCACTCTTATGAAGTCTTGTCTTGATTGTTGACTTTGACACATATACACCTACCTCCTGGAGAGTGTTCTTGATTTGGCCAACTGTTGTGAAGGGGTTTCTCTTCACCAGGGAAATAATTCTTCTGTCATCCACCACAGTTGTTTTCCGTGGTCTTCCGGGTCTTTTGGTGTTGCTGAGCTCTCCGGTGCGTTCTTTCTTTTTAAGAATGTTCCAAACAGTTGATTTGGCCACACCTAATGTTTTTGCTATCTCTCTGATGGGTTTGTTTTGATTTTTCAGCCTAATGATGGCTTGCTTCACTGATAGTGACAGCTCTTTGGATCTCATATTGAGAGTCGACAGCAACTGATTCCAAGTGCAAATGTCACACCTAGAATCAACTCCAGACCTTCTACCTGCTTAATTGATAATGAAATAACGAGGGAATAGCCCACACCTGTCCATGAAATAGCTTTTGAGGTGATAGTCCCATTACTTTTGGCCCCTTAAAAAGTGGGAGGCACATATAGAAACCGTTGTAATTCCTGCACCGTTCACCTGATTTGGATGTAATTACCCTCAAATTAAATCTGAAAGTCTGCAGGTAAAGCACATCTTGTTTGTTTCATTTCAAAGCCATTGTGGTGGTGACTAGAGGCCAAAATATGAAAATTCTGTCAATGTCCCAATATTTATGCACCTGACTGTATATTTGTTGTGCAAGTTGCAGAAGGCGGTACTTGTGGAATGGCCCCAGGCCTAGAGAGGATAAGGCCTTCCCTTTCCTTTCTAAAGTAAGCAAGTGTGTGTCTGATGTAGCAGCCACTTTGTTTGATATTTTAGGTAAAAGGATGTTATATGATATATCAAAAAGTGTGTAGAGATTAGTGTTTTATTTCTCTGTAGGTGTGATTAACTGCAGAGATATGTATAGGTTAAACTACTATATATATTGTTCTAGCAATAAGAATTATAGGTTTACAATGTATAAGTTCTAATATGTGCAGAATAGATGACAGCAAGTCTCAGATACATAAATAAATGAGGTAACTGAGATAGAGTCTTCATTTCTGCTTATTGCAGGTACATGCTAACTGGGCGACCAGGTCAGATTTCTACAAGAGAACAAAAAGATAACACAGAATAGTGTCAATATTATGTCTAGGGGCTCTATTTATTAACATTATTTTTACTAAAATAAAGTGATAAATGCTGTTTTGTGTTGTCACACCCTTTTCACATTATGTTAGTATCACCTGTAGTTATTACAGGGCAATTGGAGTAGAATTTGTAAAATTCTACTCCAACCCCTAATTATCACTTATTTTTAGTAAGCAGATCGTATTTCCCATAATTGTAATGAGAAATGTGATCCCACCAAAGTTACTAAATATAAAATGTGAAAAAATACCGAGGAAAGCCCTGTGATAATAACGCCACCTGGAGGAGGCGTTATCCAGGGTCTCCCCCGGTTACCAGCCTCCTGCCTTGCTCTAACGGGCAAAGCAGAGCCGGGAGTCGGTCCCTGTAATCAGCTGATCTCTGCTAAACAGACCACACGCCGATCATTGCTATACACACCACACGCCGATCATTGCTATACACACCACACGCCGATCATTGCTACACACACCACACGCTGATTACTGTAAAAAAAAAAAAAAAAATTACTTACCTAACTCCAGGGGACCGGTGATCGGGCCTCCGGCGATGACTCCCCTCCGGTCAGCTGGTCTCCCACAGTGCACTGCTGCCCGGTCATCAGGTGATCGGGTCCCAGTGCAGTATGGGAGATCACCTGACCAGAGGAATGGAGATCATCACCGGAGGCCTGCAGGTAAGTAAGGGAGAGGGGGGTTGCGGGGGGAGAGGGGGGTTGCCAGGGGGGGAAGGGTAGTCGCCGGGGGACCGTGATCGCGGGGGGCGGGGCTTAGCACCGGGGGGCAGGGCTTGGCGCCGGAGGGGGGGTAGCAGCGGCAACCGGTCGGCGCATGCGCGGCACTTAATCACAGTATTTTTGGCAAAAATACCGTGATAAGGCTCCGAAGGGGATTTACAGGGACAGAGCTTTATCGCAAGCTCTGTCCCTGTAAGGGATTTGTAGTAAATCCCTGTGATATTGCCTGAAGTCACTCGGTAATATCACACTACAATCTGCATTACCAATGCGGATTGTAGTAAATAGAGTTCTAAGGCACAAATATTAATTAGATTAATTGGACTAAATGGATGTAAAACAAAATGAAAGTATAAATATGACCAGAGAAAGAGGCATTGGGGGAGCAGTCAGAGAATAGAGGAGAGAGCACAGGACGAGGTTCGGGGGTGCTGGTGCCGTTACGTGTGTATGAAGTATTGGCTGGCTGTTATTCTGTACTGGATGTCACAAATTTATTTTACAAGTATTCCCTAATGCTGCTGGTATAACATTTTTTTTACCAATGCAGACTTACAACCAAAAAATGTATGATTAAGCTGTCTTTAAGTAAAAGCATTATCATTAATATTAGAATCTGTATTTAGGTGAATTATTTCAGTACTCGCAAGTAAGATTACTTACAAGTAAGTAATCCAGAACTATTGCGTTATTACCACAGTCCTTCATCACACACTGTACCCCCCTGGTGCAGTACCCACAGTCCCCCACTATCCCCACATACACTGTAACCTCCAGGGACGTGTCCTAGCTCAGAGCTACATTACAGTGTAAGGATAAAGCTGCCCAGCATGTGTGATACCCTGACTCTGATAGTGCCAGTAACTGTGCCCCTGGGTAACACCGTGCTGCACTGCAGGGGGCAGATGTACAATGTGCAGAGAGTTATATGTGGGAGAGACGTGTCCTAGCTCAGAGCTACATTACAGTGTAAGGATAAAGCTGCCCAGCATGTGTGATACCCTGACTCTGATAGTGCCAGTACCTGTGCCCCTGGGTAACACCATGCTGCACTGCAGGGGGCAGATGTACAATGTGCAGAGAGTCAGATGTGGGAGGGACGTGTCCTAGCTCAGACCTACATTACAGTGTAAGGATAAAGCTGCCCAGCATGTGTGATACCCTGACTCTGATAGTGCCAGTACCTGTGCCCCTGGGTAACACCATGCTGCACTGCAGGGGGCAGATGTACAATGTGCAGAGAGTCAGATGTGGGAGGGACGTGTCCTAGCTCAGACCTACATTACAGTGTAAGGATAAAGCTGCCCAGCATGTGTGATACCCTGACTCTGATAGTGCCAGTAACTGTGCCCCTGGGTAACACCGTGCTGTACTGCAGGGGGCAGATGTACAATGTGCAGAGAGTCAGATGTGGGAGGGACGTGTCCTAGCTCAGACCTACATTACAGTGTAAGGATAAAGCTGCCCAGCATGTGTGATACCCTGACTCTGATAGTGCCAGTACCTGTGCCCCTGGGTAACACCATGCTGCACTGCAGGGGGCAGATGTACAATGTGCAGAGAGTTAGATGTGGGAGGGACGTGTCCTAGCTCAGAGCTACATTACAGTGTAAGGATAAAGCTGCCCAGCATGTGTGATACCCTGACTCTGATACTGCCAGTAACTGTGCCCCTGGGTAACACTATGCTGCACTGCAGGGGGCACATGTACAATGTGCAGAGAGTTAGATGAGGGAGGGACGTGTCCTAGCTCAGAGCTACATTACAGTGTAAGGATAAAGCTGCCCAGCATGTGTGATACCCTGACTCTGATAGTGCCAGTAACTGTGCCCCTGGGTAACACCGTGCTGCACTGCAGGGGGCAGATGTACAATGTGCAGAGAGTTAGATGTGGGAGGGACGTGTCCTAGCTCAGAGCTACATTACAGTGTAAGGATAAAGCTGCCCAGCATGTGTGATACCCTGACTCTGATACTGCCAGTAACTGTGCCCCTGGGTAACACTATGCTGCACTGCAGGGGGCACATGTACAATGTGCAGAGAGTTAGATGAGGGAGGGACGTGTCCTAGCTCAGAGCTACATTACAGTGTAAGGATAAAGCTGCCCAGCATGTGTGATACCCTGACTCTGATAGTGCCAGTAACTGTGCCCCTGGGTAACACCGTGCTGCACTGCAGGGGGCAGATGTACAATGTGCAGAGAGTTAGATGTGGGAGGGACGTGTCCTAGCTCAGAGCTACATTACAGTGTAAGGATAAAGCTGCCCAGCATGTGTGATACCCTGACTCTGATACTGCCAGTAACTGTGCCCCTGGGTAACACTATGCTGCACTGCAGGGGGCACATGTACAATGTGCAGAGAGTTAGATGAGGGAGGGACGTGTCCTAGCTCAGAGCTACATTACAGTGTAAGGATAAAGCTGCCCAGCATGTGTGATACCCTGACTCTGATAGTGCCAGTAACTGTGCCCCTGGGTAACACCATGCTGCACTGCAGGGGGCAGATGTACAATGTGCAGAGAGTCAGATGTGGGAGGGACGTGTCCTAGCTCAGAGCTACATTACAGTGTAAGGATAAAGCTGCCCAGCATGTGTGATACCCTGACTCTGATAGTGCCAGTAACTGTGCCCCTGGGTAACACCATGCTGCACTGCAGGGGGCAGATGTACAATGTACAGAGAGTTAGATGTGGGAGGGACGTGTCCTAGCTCCAGGGAGCACAGTTACTGGCAGTATCAGAGTCAGGGTATCACACATGCTGGGCAGCTTTATCCTTACACTGTAATGTAGCTCTGAGCTAGGACACGTCTCTCCCACATATAACTCTCTGCACATTGTACATCTGCCCCCTGCAGTGCAGCACAGTGTTACCCTGGGGCACAGTTACTGGCTGTTTTGCTCCTACCTTAGAATAATTCTCTATATAATGGAACATACGTATCACACACACACACACACTATAAATACTGTAATTAGTATGCCTGTAGCATGTAACATGTGTCAGCATTCGTGTAGTGGTACATGGATATATGGACATTACAATGTGATCAGTATGTACACAGAGAGCCTCATGTGTACAGGTGTTAGAGTTGTGCGCTGATGCCGCTGAGATGCGAGAATACAGAAATGTCGCTGTCATCGGGAGATGTAATGAGACGCAGACCTTCAGCTTTGCAAATACAAACATCTGCGCTACAAAGGTGCAACGTCGGCCGCAGAACATTCGCTGTTAGCGGCTCTGAGTAAGTCTATGGTCGCACAGAATGGGCGCTTGACCGGAGACGCCGGGCTATGATTGTACATGCACGCAGCGACACGCCCGAGTCTCTGGTCGCAGACCCAGCAGCCTTCTCCAAACCTCCCCTAGCTGTCAATCACTCTACAAGTAGAGAGTCGCTGCTTGTAACTATGGTAACGGGCTCGGACGCACTGCGCAGACAGCATCAGCAGACGTCTGTAAGTCAGGTATCATATAGCCGGCGGATATACATCGTACATTATACTTAACTGAGGAGAAAGCATCTGCAGACAATATGTGACCGTGCAGAGCGCCACGGCGCATGCGGGCACTGTATACACGTACATACATGATGCACACGTTACACAGGCTGAGGGTACATGAGAAAGCTATGACAAGGTATAACAGTCCCCATAGCTGTAACATGACGGGATTATAATAACATGGAACATTAGGGAGCTCCTCACCGTGTGTGGCGTCCGCCGTCCGGCTTCTCACGTCTAACTGGGGCAGTGCAGAGTCTTACAGCCTGGGATGGGGGGTGGGAGTTTCCCCCTTGTGGGCCCCAGAAGTTTGCATTGTGGATTCTCTTTGAATATTGAGTCTTTAAGGGGAGCAGAATGGCTGCCATGACGACCAGCGCCCCGGCAACAAGGACAGAATGTCGCTCACAATACATCAGTAAACTTGGCGTCACCCTGTATGTCCGTGCCGGGTACCCAGAGCACGGTGTCACCTAGTCAGCATGGTAATATACCGGCCGGAATGCAGGGACCGCATCCTGCACCTTTCCATGTGACTCCAGGGTGCAGGCCAGGGTGCAGGGAACTCTCAGAGAGGCGCACATTAACCTACATTAGCCCAGAAGACGTATCTATGCAATGTAATGAGGCCCGGCCACTTCCTCAGGTACAATGCGCAGTACTAAGTCACCGCGTCTCACGGGCTAATGGCGCATTGACAATATAGAACCACAGATATCAGGGCCGGATTAAGGTCTGTGGGGGCCCCTGGGCAACAAACATGTGGGGGCCCCTATTAAATGTAACGAACTGGGGGTATGCGCAATGGGGACCCCGGTAGTGTCAGTGCCCACTGTGGTAGTGCCCCGTATGCAGAGCCCCCAGTAGTTATGCCCCTGTAGTAGCGTCCCCAATAGTAATGTCCCCTGTATAAATGCCCTCAGTAGTAATACCCTTGTAGTTGTGCTCCCAGTAGTCATGCCCCCTGTGGTAGTGGCACCAGTAGTAATGCCCCCTTTAGTAGTACCCTCTGTATAAATGCCCCTGTATTAGTGCCCCTAATAGTAATGCTCCCACTGTACTAGTGCCCCAGTAGTAATGCCCTACCTTCAAGTAGTCCCCAATAGTAATGCCCTCAGAAATGGTGCCCCCAACAGTAATGCCCCTTCCCGAGTAATGCCCCCTGTAGTAACGACCCTTCCCGAGTAATGCCCCCTGTAGTAAAGACCATTCCCGAGTAATGACCCCCAGTAGTAATGACCCCCAGTAGTAATGCCCTCAGTGGAACAGCCGCTTGCGCTAAAAAGAAATAAGTCATACTTACCTTGAGCCCCGCTCCCATTGCCTTCTGTCCGCTCGGCTGCTCCTCTGCACTATGGGAGACACGTTATGACGTATCTCCCATAGTGCACTGCCTGAGCCAGAAGCCGGAGCTCACGAGTGAGCTCTAGCCTACGGACGGCTCTGGCTGCCGCTGCGGGGAGGGAGCTGGGTGCCCGCTGGTTAGCTTCCACCAGCCCGTGGCCGCATGTAGGCAGCTTCCACCAGCCCGTGACCGCATGTAGGCAGCTTCCACCAGCCCGTGACCGCATGTAGGCAGCTTCCACCAGCCCGTGGCCGCATGTAGGCAGCTTCCACCAGCCCGTGGCCGCATGTAGGCAGCTTCCACCAGCCCGTGGCCGCATGTAGGCAGCTTCCACCAGCCCGTGGCCGCATGTAGGCAGCTTCCACCAGCCCGTGGCCGCATGTAGGCAGCTTCCACCAGCCCGTGGCCGCATGTAGGCAGCTTCCACCAGCCCGTGGCCGCATGTAGGCAGCTTCCACCAGCCCGTGGCCGCATGTAGGCAGCTTCCACCAGCCCGTGGCCGCATGTAGGCAGCTTCCACCAGCCCGTGACCGCATGTAGGCAGCTTCCACCAGCCCGTGACCGCGTGTAGGCAGCTTCCACCAGCCCCTGACCGCGTGTAGGCAGCTTCCACCAGCCCCTGACCGCATGTAGGCAGCTACCACCAGCCCGTGACCGCATGTAGGCAGCTTCCACCAGCCCCTGACCGCATGTAGGCAGCTACCACCAGCCCGTGACCGCATGTAGGCAGCTTCCACCAGCCCGTGACCGCATGTAGGCAGCTTCCGCCAGGCCGTGACCGCATGTAGGTAGAATCTCATTGGAACAATGTCACAACATTGGAGAAAACAGAAATAAAATTATCATTATTAATAATAAATAATATGATCCGGTTATTATAATACAGGGTGAATATTTTACCAGGAGCGTAACTATATGTCTGTGGGCCCCTGTCCATGTTTCCTGAGGGCCCAGGCTACTGAAGCACTATCACACATGGGGCTGCTGTGATCCACGCCTCGGCTATAATGGCAGCACCACCCTGGAATTTCAGGCTGTGGTGACGTTGGGACACATACATGCAGTGTGAGCACCGTCCCGGGGATAACACAGGTGTCTGCCCTTCCTCATTCTGGGTATTAGCAGATTTATTTTCTCAGGGTAGGGCACGGTGCCTCGGGCACATTCTTCCCCTGGAAGTATATAGTATATACAAATACACTGTGATGTACAGAGACAGCCGAGTGCCTGAGATGGTCCAAGAGTTTCCATTCCCTTCTCCTGGTGCACAGAGATCAGCAATATTCAGCCACGCCATGTGATGCCGGTGCTCTCCTGTGGGCAGAGTGATCCTTGGGCCCCACAATGCAGTTACAGTATAATAATATATATGGGATTGAAATACCAGCAACTGGTTAGGGTCAGGCTTGCTGATCATGTCAAGATGGCGTGGAATGTGTTCCAGAGGTATTATACATGCCTGGAATCAGTGTGGCATATACAGTACCAAGCCAGCCTGGTCCTGAGGACCTTCAGGAGCCATTTTGTCCTGTAGGATGAAAGCAGAGCTGGACATTGCTGTTATCTGGTGGGTGGCTCCATCCCGGGTCCGGTCACCTTACTGTATACAGTATGATGCCCCTCTGCCCTCAGACATCGCTGGTGGCACAGTCATGGCGCTCTGATAATTCACTCTGGGATTAAGATTTTACAATCTAGATGTTCCTCCCACCTCTAAATACTACCTCCTTCCACCGAATGGCCCAGCCTATCCGGCCAGCAGATTGGACACAGTCGTCTCCTCCAAGATCCATGCCAGCGGTTCCTGATAGAAAGTGCTCTCCGCAATGCCAGACATGTTTAATAAGGCGCGGTAACATTTAATGCCTGCCTCCCATTAATTGTCATCCATGGGTCTGTCCACCCGGCTTTCACCAACATGATCATTAGGGGAAGCAGGAATATGGGACGTTACCCCCAGCTGCTGCCTGATACCCCGCTGTACCTGCAGTCAGGTGATCATTAGGGGAAGCAGGAATACGGGACGTTGCCCCCAGCTGCTGCCTGATTACCCGCTGTACCTACAGTCAGGTGACCATTAGGGGAAGCAGGAATATGGGACGTTGCCCCAGCTGCTGCCTGATTACCCGCTGTACCTACAGTCAGGTGACCATTAGGGGACAGAGGAATATGGGACGTTACCCCCAGCTGCTGTCTCATTACCCGCTGTACCTACAGTCAGGTGACCATTAGGGAAAGCATGAATATGGGACGTTGCCCCCAGCTGCTGCCTGATACCCCGCTGTACCTGCAGTCAGGTGATCATTAGGGGAAGCAGGAATATGGGACGTTGCCCCAGCTGCTGCCTGATACCCCGCTGTACCTGCAGTCAGGTGACCATTAGGGGAAGCAGGAATATGGGACGTTGCCCCAGCTGCTGCCTGATACCCCGCTGTACCTGCAGTCAGGTGACCATTAGGGGAAGCAGGAATATGGGACGTTGCCCCCAGCTGCTGCCTGATTACCCGCTGTACCTGCAGTCAGGTGATCATTAGGGGAAGCAGGAATATGGCACTGTGCCCCCAGCTGCTGCCTGATACCCCGCTGTACCTGCAGTCAGGTGATCATTAGGGGAAGCAGGAATATGGGACGTTGCCCCCAGCTGCTGCCTGATACCCCGCTGTACCTGCAGTCAGGTGATCATTATATCTTCCCTTACCGCTATATAAGGAATTAATGGTATATAGGTGAGGAATGAAGGGCATGTACGATATGCTCAGTCATAGTTCAGCTTTGTATACATGTAAAACTGGACTCTATACAGCATGCAAATCCCAGGTTACCGCCACCTATAGTTATATACTAGCACACCTGGACTATGTGATGGCGTGCTGGATACAGATATACAGTACATAGGGAATGGGATGGATGTTCCCGACTGCAGAAGCCCGACAGGAGGAGATCCCGACGAAGAAAGGGAAGCATCTTACCCCTCAAATCCTAACCCTAAGTGCCCCCCAGGACGTGCCTAAACCTAACCCCCTTCCGGCAGCGGCTTATACTTATCTGCCACCGGTCTCTTACGATCGGGATTCCACCACCGGTATCCTGATTCGTGTAGAAATAGCGCCGTTGGCATTTAGCCTGGTGTCGGTATATCGACCACCGGCATCTCGTCCTCCAGGTTACATCCCATATTATATGCATAGATATGTCAGCAGACCCATGCCAGCTGCACGATGGTGTAACCAATGACTGTGACACCGGGGACCATTGGTGATCTACATCCCATATTATATATATATGTATAAATATGTCAGCAGACCCATGCCAGCTGCACGATGGTGTAACCAATGACTGACACCGGGGACCATTGGTGATCTACATCCCATATTATATATATTATATGTACAGATGTCTCATCAGACCCATGCCAGCTGCACGATGGCGTAACCAATGACTGACACCGGGGACCATTGGTGATCTACAACCCATATTATATATATTATATGTACAGATGTCTCATCAGACCCATGCCAGCTGCACGATAGCGTAACCAATGACTGACACCGGGGACCATTGGTGATCTACATCCCATATTATATTTACAGATGTCTCATCAGACCCATGCCAGCTGCACGAAGGTGTAACCAATGACTGACACCGGGGACCATTGGTGATCTACATCCCATATTATATATATTATATGTATAGATATGTCAGCAGACGCATGCCAGCTGCACGATGGTGTAACCAATGAATGTGACACCGGGGACCATTGGTGATCTACATCCCATATTATATATATTATATGTACAGATGTCTCAGCAGACCCATGCCAGCTGCACGATGGTGTAACCAATGACTGTGACACTGGGGACCATTGGTGATCTACATCCCATATTATATATATTATATGTACAGATGTCTCAGCAGACCCATGCCAGCTGCACGATGGTGTAACCAATGAATGTGACACCGGGGACCATTGGTGATCTACATCCCATATTATATATATTATATGTACAGATGTCTCAGCAGACCCATGCCAGCTGCACGATGGTGTAACCAATGACTGTGACACTGGGGACCATTGGTGATCTACATCCCATATTATATATATTATATGTACAGATGTCTCAGCAGACCCATGCCAGCTGCACGATGGTGTAACCAATGACTGACACCGGGGACCATTGGTGATCTACATCCCATATTATATATATATGTATAAATATGTCAGCAGACCCATGCCAGCTGCACGATGGTGTAACCAATGACTGACACCGGGGACCACAGGTGATCTACATCCCATATTATATATATTATATGTACAGATGTCTCATCAGACCCATGCCAGCTGCACGATGGTGTAACCAATGACTGACACCGGGGACCACAGGTGATCTACATCCCATATTATATATACAGATGTCTCAGCAGACCCATGCCAGCTGCACGATGGTGTAACCAATGACTGACACCGGGGACCACAGGTGATCTACATCCCATATTATATATATTATATGTACAGATGTCTCAGCAGACGCATGCCAGCTGCACGATGGTGTAACCAATGAATGTGACACCTGGGACCATTGGTGATCTACATCCCATATTATATATACAGATGTCTCATCAGACCCATGCCAGCTGCACGATGGTGTAACCAATGACTGACACCGGGGACCACAGGTGATCTACATCCCATATTATATATACAGATGTCTCAGCAGACCCATGCCAGCTGCACAATGGTACAGGGCACCAAAAAGTCTAGTTACGGCTCTGCTAAAGAGTTTTTTGAAGATTCTACTTAACATTTAACTAGCACCTTCTAGATGATAATAGCTAGAATCTGATTGGTTGCTATGGGCAACATCTCTTAAAATTCACCTCTAAAAACTTGCCCCTAAGGGCGGGATGTACTAACAGCAAAGTGCATTCCCCATGAGTCTCTATAGATGGTGTTGCCTAATAGAAGCCTATGGGATTCATATCACATAATTCCCCAAGAGGGATCCAATAGTATCCCCCTCCCAGACGACTCGCGTATGTGCTGAAGGACTCCGGGGACATACGAAGCCCCCACACCGCAAAGGTCAGCGTCTATCGGAAGAGCTGTCCTTTGTGGTTTTAATTGCAAATCTACAAGCATACAACGTTATTAAGTGGCGCAATGTATCACATTCAAACTGCGATGCTCGATATACAGTATATGCCGCCCATTGTGCCAAAAACAGTACATCAGATACAGCTGTATTGTGTCCAGAGATATCAGCAGGTACAGACAGAACATATGAGAAGGGCCAGAAGATGCAGGGTAATACACAGTCATTATCATATATACTCACCAGGACACATACACACTGCGGTGAGAGGGGACGCCTCTCGCCTGAATTACCCATATTCTGGTGGGATCGGATTCCTCCAATGGAAACTAAAGTAAAACCTGTGCATTTTGCAGTAGCAGTGGAGGTTTGGAACTCCAGGTTTTCAGGATTGCACAGGTCCAGTTGCAAGTCATCACTGGAAGTCAGGAAGAGTTTAAATCACTCATTCACCCGTTGCTCTGGGCAGTGATGCCATCTAGCGGCCAGCCAGTAGGCCTGGGGAAGCATAGCAGACTGTGGGTGCATGCTATTGCAGCAGACTGAACATTGGCACTTTGGGCCAGGCGGTATCATTTGTTCCCACCTGCATGTCTAATCACTGTGCCTGTTTGGCCAGGCCTTTGTGTGTATATGAGATACTGCAGTGTCTGCTGTATTAAAAGACACTGTTCCACCAAGAACCTGCCTGTTGTGTGTGCCGCTTTCTGAGACCCTGTTACATTACATACATGATAAGGGAAGGAGATGTGAATTATCAAATAGACGACCGATGGGCCGGATTCAACCTTGTACACAAACCCAATAGTTTGTGTACAAGTCCGAAAGTGGAAGGTGGGGGGGGGTGCGAGATAGAGAGATATATATATATCTAATATCTAAGAACCAGGACCGGCACTCCACACAGCTGTAGTGGTACCCGGGTGCTCACCAATGCAGCAATGACCGCCAATATAAATCTCCGTTCAGCGGGAGGCACTCCAGGGCTTTCATAAATATCAGTCAGGCTCATCCTTTACTGTGACGTTTCAGAAATGGAATCGCTTTTATTAAGGATACATAAAAATAAATCCGTGCTTACCTTTTACAGCATTTCATCCATGTGACAGACACGCCAGACCGGACCCCTGCTTCCGGAGGTGTGCGCGATGACATCACATGCCAGCAGGCCGGACTTCCAACCGCGCTGTACCACAGCTGTAACCAGGGAGACAGTGTCAGCATATAAACAATAGTGACAACCCCACCACCACCAATACTGCACAACACAATAATATCTATTATCCAGACATGTGTGATGTACAAAAGGATGATATAAAGAGATACTCACTCAGCATAATATACTATAGGACATATCTATATAATACATAATGTCCATTATCACTATATTGCAGATGGACAATGACCCGAAGCATACTGCAAAAGCAACCAAAGAGTTTTTTAAGGCTAAAAAGTGGAATGTTATGCAATGGCCAAGTCAATCCCCTGACCTGAATCTGATTGAGCATGCATTTCACTTGATGAAGACAAATCTGAAGGAAAAATGCCCCAAGAACAAGCAGGAACTGAAGACATTTGCAGTAGAGGCCTGGCAGAGCATCACCAGGGATGAAACCCAGCGTCTGGTGATGTCTATGCGTTCCAGACTTCAGGCTGTAATTGCCTGCAAAGGATTTGCAACAAAGTATTAAAAAGTGAAAGTTAGATTTAGGATTGTTTAGTTTGTCCCATTATTTTTGGCCCCTTAAAAAGTGGGAGGCACATATAGAAACCATTGTAATTCCTACACCGTTCACCTGATTTGGATGCAATTACCCTCAAATTAAATCTAAAAGTCTGCAGGTAAAGCACATCTTGTTTGTTTCATTTCAAAGCCATTGTGGTGGTGACTAGAGGCCAAAATATGACAGTTCTGTCAATGTCCCAATATTTATGCACCTGACTATATATAGTGATTTCTTAGTGTGTTTTTTTTTTTTTTATTAAATTTGCAAAAGTCTCAAAAAACCTTTTTACTTGAACTAAGGGCCTGATTCAGAGCCGCTCGTAAGCGGCAGCTCGTTCGCTCCGAGCGATGTTTGCCCAACTGCGCATGCGTACGGATTGTTATACGCATGCGCGAAGCAGTCAGTGCGGTCGAAATTCATGTGCTCGCAAAATAGCGAATGCCTGCTAATTTGAGTGACAGAATGAGGCGTTTGTGGGTGGTAACAGGGGAAGGTGTTTGAAAACGGGGAGTGGAAATCCGATCGCAGGCGTGCTTAAAGGTCCAAACGGGCGTTTTAAGGGAGTGCATAATTAATCCAGCAGCGTCATTGACCACGTCACTTGGTTTTTTTTAACTCAGAACTGCTCGCAAAATAGTGGTTGAAAAAACCAACCACAAGAACAGCGAGCAGTTCATACGCTGGTCGATGTACTCGATTAATCTAATAAATAGCGGACATGACGTATGGTGCGAGCGGCCAGGGGGCGTATTTTTCAAATTTACGTTCGCATGTTTTGCTCGCTCGTTCAGACTTAGAGGCGTGAACAGACCGCAAAGTGCGAACGGTTCATTTGAATAGCCACCCCTTTTTAGAAAACGAACGACCGCAAATAGCGAGCGGCTCTGAATGAGGGCCTAAGTCTCCAGATATAGCAGCTGAATTCCAGACATATTTTGAGACCATATTTTGTTCTTCTCCAGTGGATCAGGAGGCCCAGGGTAATTTTTTGACGGAGTCAGTGCTACCGCGCTTGACTCCGGAGCAAAAAGAGGTTTTAATCGGAAACATAACTATGGTAATCTGGCTATTTCTAGTCTCCCTAATGGCAAATCACCCGGTCCAGATGGTTATCACAGGGGTCAGGAAACTTTTATACCTTTTACCCCAAAATATATTTAGAAATGCCAACGTTACCCCCTTGATTTCAAACTAAGGAAATCATATAGTAGTGCCCCTGTAGTTATGCCCCTGTAGCAGTGCCCCCATATAATGCACCTGTAGTGCCCCCATATAATGCCCCTGTAGCAGTGCCCCCATATAATGCCCCTGTAGCAGTGCCCCCATAGTTATGCCCCTGTAGCAGTGCCCCCATAGTTATGCCCCTGTAGCAGTGCCCCCATATAATGCTCCTGTAGTAGTGCCCCTGTAGTTATGCCCCTGTAGCAGTGCCCCATATAATGCACCTGTAGTAGTGCCCCCATATAATGCTCCTGTAGTAGTGCTCCTGTAGTTATGCCCCTGTAGCAGTGCCCCCATATAATGCACCTGTAGCAGTGCCCCCATATAATGCCCCTGTAGCAGTGCCCCCATATAATGCCCCTGTAGCAGTGCCCCCATATAATGCCCCTGTAGCAGTGCCCCCATATAATGCCCCTGTAGCAGTGCCCCCATATAATGCCCCTGTAGCAGTGCCCCCATATAATGCCCCTGTAGTAGTGCCCCCATATAATGCCCCTGTAGTAGTGCCCCCATAGTTATGCCCCTGTAGCAGTGCCCCCATATAATACCCATGTAGTGCCGCTTGTACAAACCCCCCCCCCCCCCCAAAAAAAACCACTTACCGTAATCCCCGCTCCTGTATCCGCCGCCGTCCTGTCCGCCCAGCTGCTCCTCGGTACTATGGGAGAGACGTCATGACTATAGTGCGCATGGGGAGAGCCGGAAGCTGGAGATCAGAAGAGAACTCCAGCCTCCGGCTAATGCAGTGCTGCAGGGAAGGAGCCGGGCGCAGGGCTGGCACTTCCATTAGGCAGCTGCCTGAGGGCGCCGAGACCTGAAGGGCGGCCTGCTGAGGCATCTCACACCAGCACTAAACCTTGATGTTCTAACCGTGCACACGGGGGGGGGGGGTGCCTAATATCACCGCCCCCCACACACACATCCGCTTGCAATGTATAGCCCGTGGCCGCGACAATCATATATGCAGGCACAGCTGACTGACAGGCAACTGGAGCAGCCAATGATCCTGCTGGGCTGGCTGCCGAGCAGGTCCGCCCCCAGGGGGCAGCACTGTGATCTGGGCAGGCGGGGCACACAGTGAGAGGAGCAGCACCGCACTGATGTCTGTCTGAGGAGGGAGACACCATTGACACGAGAACGCTGATGGCACCTGAGGCACTGCAGTACAGCGGGCCAGCGGCTGAGTGTGACGGGCTGTCGGTGAGTATACGGCAAGCCTTGTTTGCGGAAGGGCATGGTGCCAGGGATAATCATACAGACAGTTATCAGCAATGTCGGCAGCATTTGGGTTATTAAAAGAATAAATAAAATAAAAATAAGAATCTTTGGGGAAATGAGATAAAATCTAATTCGGACATGGAAAAAAGAGAATGGGGAGAGAAGGCTACATAGCTCAGCTACTGCTGGGGTAGTGTATAACCTAGATTCAGTGTTCCCATCTCTTACACATTACTGTTCTGTAACAGAAAAGAGGGGGAAATGCGGAATCTAAATTATACTATTACTTCTCTCCCCCCTATCTCTCTCTGGTTTCTGGGGGGACTTAATGTGGCTTGGATGGATACAAGTATTGGGAAGCAGCTAATTAACATGTTCAAAGCCCCAGCTCCTGTTGCAGGTCACTATAATTGTAGATCACAAACAGTATTGGTCTCCTGGGACCTTAAGGGCTGTATTTATTATCATTATTGTGACTAAAATAAAGTGATAAAGGGCTCTATTTACTACAATCCGCATATTGAATGTGGATTGTAGTGTGATATTACCGAGTGAATTCGCATTGCAATATCACAGGGATTTACTATAAATCCCTTGCAGGGACAGAGCTTGCAATAAAGCTCTGTCCCTGCGGATCCCATCCGCACTCTAGTTGCGGTATTTTCGGAAAGAATACCGCAACTAAGAGCCCGCGCATGCGCCGACCCACCGGCGCCGCTACCCACCGCCGACGCTAAGCCCCCCCCTCCCTTCATTACACTTACCTGCATCATCCTGGCCTCTGGTGATCTTCCCCAGGCTTCCCGATCAGGTGATCTCCCATACTGCACTGGGGCCCGATCACCTGATGACCGGGAAGCAGGGCTCTATGGGAGACCAGCTGACCAGAGAGGAGCCATCACCGGAGGCCCGATCACCGGTCCCTGGATTCAGGTAAGTAAAAAAAAAAAAAAAAATGTTTCAATTTTTTTTTCTTTTTTGTAGAGCAATCAGCTTGCGGTCTGCTTAGACCACATAGCTGATTACTGGTACCGGCTCCCGCCTCTGCTCTCCCCGTTAGAGCAGAGTGGGAGCCCGGTAACCGGGGGAGACCCTGGATAACGCCACCTCCAGGTGGCGTTATTATCACAGGGCTTCCCCCAGTATTTTTTTACAATTTATTTTTAGTAACTCTGGTGGGATCACATTTCCCATTACAATTATGGGAAATGTGATCTGATTACTAAAAATAAGTGATACTTAGGGGTTGGAGTAGAATTTTACTAATTCTACTCCAATTGCCCTGTAATAACTATAGGTGATACTAACATAATGTGAAAAGGGTGTGACAACACAAAACAGCATTTATCACTTTATTTTAGTAAAAATAATGTTAATAAATAGAGCCCAAAGGCTGTTTTGTGTTCTCACACCCTTATCACATTATGTTAGTATCACCTGTAGTTATTACAGGGCAATTGGAGTAGAATTCGTAAAATTCTACTCCAACCCCTAATCATCACTTATTTTTAGTAAGCAGATCGCATTTCCCATAATTGTAATGGGAAATGTGATCCCACCAGAGTTACTAAAAATAAAATGTGAAAAATATCGAGGAAAGCCCTGTGATAATAACGTTACCTGGAGGTTGCGTTATCCAGGGTCTCCCCCGGTTACCGGACTCCTGCTCCGCTCTAACCGGCAGAGTAGAGCCGGGAGTTGGTCCCAGTAATCAGCTGTGTGGTCTAAACAGACCGCAAACTGATACAGTGTAAAAAAAGTAAAAAATATAGTAATAAAAAAAAATTACTTACCTGACTCCAGGGACCGGTGATCGGGCCTCCGGTGATTGCTCCCCTCCGGTCAGCTGGTCTCCCACAGTGCACTGCTGCCCGGTCATCAGGTGATCGGATCCCAGTGAAGTATGGGAGATCACCTGACCGGAGGCATGGAGAACACCACCGGAGGTCCGGAGCATACAGGTAAGTGTAATTAAGGGAGGAGGGGGGTTGCGGGGAAATCTGTGATCACGGGGGCGGAGCTTAGCACCGAGGGTGTGGGTTAGCGCTGGGGGAGGGGGGTAGCAGCAGCGGCCGGTCGGCACATGAGCGGGCTCTTTGTCACGTTTTTTTGGGCGAAAATACCGTGATATGGCTCCGAAGGGGATTTACAGGGACAGAGCTTTATCGCAAGCTCTGTCCCTGTAAGGGATTTGTAGTAAGTCCCTGTGATATTGCCTGAAGTCACTCGTTAATATTAGGGGTGTGCACCGGCCACTTTTCGTGTTTTGTGTTTTGGTTTTGGATCTGGATCTTTCTTCGTGTTTTGGATCTGGATTGGTTTTGCCAAAACCACCCTTCAGTGTTTTGGGTTCTGGGTTTTGTGTTTTGGATCTGTATTTTTTTGAAAAAAAGCATAAAAACAGCTAAAATCACAGAATTTGTAGGTTTTTCTGCTCCTATGCTATTATTAACCTCAATAACCTTAATTTCCACTCATTTCCAGTCTATTCTGAACACCTCACACCTCACAATAGTGTTTTTATGTCCAAAAGGTTGCACCGAGGTAGCTGGATGACTATGCTAAGCGACACGAGTGGGCGGCACAAACACGTGACCCATCTAGGCGTGATACTGCAGTGGCAGACAGGATGGCAGTCTGAAAAACTAGGCCCCAAACTATACATAATGCAAAGAAAAAAAAAAGAGGTGCAAGATGGAATTGTCCTTGGGCCCTCCCACCCACCCTTATGTTGTATAAACAGGACATGCACACTTTAACAAACCAATCATTTCAGCGCCAGGGTCTGCCACATAACTGTGGCTGAAATGATTGGTTCGTTTGGGCCCCCACAAAACAAGCTGGCAATTAATCTGTCCCTGCACAAACTGGCTCTACGGAGGCAAGATGTCATCCTCATCCTCCTCATCCACCAATTCCTCACCCTCTTCAGTGTGTACATCCTCATCCTCACAGAGTATTAATTCGTCCCCGCTGGAACCACAGGTCTCTCTGTACGTTCTGGAGGCTGGTCTCCCTGGAAGAGTTGATAATTCATTTTATGAACATCATCTTCTCCACATTTTGTGGAAGCAACCTCCTACGCCTTTCGCTGACAAGGTTCCCGGCTGCACTAAACACTCTTTCGGAGTACACACTGGAGGGGGGGCAACTCAGGTAAAATAGAGCCAGTTTGTACAGGGACCTCCAAATTGCTTCTTTTTCCTGCCAGTACAGGTACGGACTGTCTGACATGCCTAATTGGATGCTGTCACCGATGTAATCCTTTAACAGACAGACGCACGCTTGTCGCTGCTGCTTTGAGGATGCAGGTGAGGCTACAGCCCACACAATTCACAAAGACAGAAAAAAGAAGATGGAATATTTTTATTGTTTGTGGAGCGCACTTTGAGGGTGTCACCACCCTTTAACAGACAGACGCACGCTTGTCGCTGCTGCTTTGAGGATGCAGGTGGAATCTAGACGGGATTTGGAACCGAGGACACACTACCTCCATCAATTGTCTAAATCCCACTGCTGTAATGGTGGATACCGGACGCACGTCTAACACCAACATAGCAGTCAAGGCCTCAGTTATACGTTTTGCTTCAGGATGACTGCTGTCGTACTTCATCCTCATCGCTAAGGACTGTTGGAGGGTCAATTGTTTAGTAAAAGTAGTGATGTTCCTACTTCCTCTCTGGGATGATGAACAACTCCCAGCAGCAGCAACAGCACTAGGAGGAAGTGGTTCTTGATCTTTCCCCATTTTATTTTTATCGGAGAAAGTTTGGTCCTCCATTTATGTTATATTGATATATACGTGCGGCTAAAGCGCACACAAACACAGAAAATATTTTTTTATTTTTGCTGGAGAGTAGTGCACTTTGTTGGTTACACCACCCTTTAAGAAATGAGCCAGCCGGCTCTTTACTTATGGGAAACAGGCGCACGCTTGGCGCTGCTCCTTTGTTGATGCACGTGCGGCTACTGCGCACACAATTCACAAACACAGAAAATAATTTTTTTTTTGGTTTGGACTGGAGTGTACTTTGGGGGTTACAGCACCCTTTAACGGTCAAGCCAGCCGGCCCTTTACTTATGACACAGGCGCACGCTTGGCACTACTTTGTTGATGCACGTGCGGCTACTGCGCACACAATTCACAAACACAGAAAATATATTATTTTTTTAGCACTTGGGGGGAGCACCCCTGATGGACAGAGCACCCCCTGGACAACACTACAGCACCCCTTTAGGACTGGGACACTGCACAGGACTTTGGAGTGGACACAGCCCCTATGGAGAACTGACTGCACAACACAGTCCAGCCAGCCCCTATGGACTTTGAAGTAGTGGACACAGCCCCTATTAACAACAGCAGCACAGCACAACACAGCCAGCCCCTATGGACTTTGAAGTAGTGGACAACAGCAGCACTACACTACACTACACTACACAGCCCTAACTCCCACCCTCCCTCTTCACTGTCCACAGCCGAGTGAGAAAATGGCGCCGACGCGGGTACCTTATATAGGATCCAAAACCCGCGAGATTCGGAAGGCGGGATGATGACGTTTTGCCTCGATTTCAGATCCGAGTCAGGCGGGAAAAGTCGAGCCTGACTCGGGATATTTCAGAGATCCGAACCCGCTCACCCCTAGTTAATATACTACCATCTGAATTCAGTATGCGGATTGTAGTAAATAGAGCCCTAAGTGAGGTGGGCGTGATTAATACATACAGCGCAGGTTCTGGTGGCTCTTTTATGTAAAGACTTAATGTGCTGTGAGGGGGAAATGATCAATGGATTCTTAGGACATTTAACAACCAGACATAACGCCTTTAGCACTCAGTAACGGGGGTTATGTCCTTCTTTCAGTATTTAATAAACAGCAGTAATCTTAGTTTCCTGCTATTTGTCACTGTATCGCCTACATTATCGTTACTGTAGATGGCGAGAGCTAAACGGTCGCCATTGATGGCAATGGGGACCCAACGCAGCTTTCTGGGCATTGCCAAGTCCCTGCCAGGTAAAAGTGTAACGCACATGTGCGGACTGGCTTGCGCGCATATGCATGACACATCTACCGATCGCTGGTAGCAATTGGCTACCAGGAACAGCGTGGAGGATGGTGCCGAGAAGGGGGACATTGCTGGACTTTGCAGAGCGGTAGGTAATGCTGACTATCCCTTGCACATATATATATATATATTTATTAATTATAGTATAGTATATACACACTAGCTGGTAATACGGATCATTAAATGAGGCACTTAGAGAGGAAAAGGTTTATGGATGCCGAGTGGGGGAGTGAACTGGTAAACGGGGTTGATGGCAGCGAAGGTGAGTGGGCATATTGGGTGCTTTGGTTCTGGAACAAGGTGTATAAAATACCTTTTACATACAGTATGTACATACCAAACATTAACTTAGGTAAACATGTATGTGGTTTTGTGGAAATTGGGGGCAGCAATTTGACGCTTTGCCTCGGGCACCTAGAAGCCTTGCACCAGCCCTGGCCAGGCGCCCGCTGGTAATAACATCTCAGCGAGCGTCCGGCTTAGAGCCTCCCTGCGGTGCCGGGATGGAGGTCACTGACATCGGGTGCAGCAGGTGCACCAGTGACCTTCATTCCTGGGGGTAATGGATGGACAGCCGGGCATGCAATAATTCATATACATGCCCGGCTGCCTGTCCATTACCCCCAGGAATTTCAGACAGACCAGTGGTGGGGGAACCGGGGTACATCAGGTGATTATTACCGTATTTTATAACCCCATATAGCTCCTGTATTACTGGAATTATATAGGGAGATATATACTAAAGGTTCTCAATACACTTCTTTTAATGAGGCATTTATGACACTAATACCTAAACCCGAAAGGGACCCTGGATTAGTAACTTCCTATAGGCCAATCAGTTTATTAAATACAGATTTCAAACTTTTGGCCAAAATTACGGCCAGATGCCGTCAAAACTTTTTACCTTTAATTTTATCTGAACATCCGTCAGGTTTTGTTCTAGGCCGTCGCGCCAACAAAACTATTCGCAGTGCACTAGCTGCGATCTTTCTAACATCTCCCCTGCGAGACGAAATATGCTGCTAAGTCTGGATGGCAATAAGGCATTCGCTACGGGGATTTGGCCACATTTATTCAGGGTTTTGGAACTACGGGGATTTGACCCGGCCTTTATTAATTTCATCAAATATTTCTACAGCGATCTTCCACAATGGCACAATAGGTCCACGGTTTACTTTGGGGAGAGGGACCCGTCAGGGGTGCCCATTATCTCCTCTTTTCTTCAACTTAGCCTTGGATCCTTTGCCGAGAACTCTTCAAAATTGGGCAACCTTTATAAAAGGTATTCAGATTGGCCGTAAGGAAATTAAAATATACCAGCTTTTGCTGCTGACATTCCTTTATATATTCATGACCCTGAACACTCTCTCCCCCAAATTCTTGACCAAATTGATCTATTTGGCTCCATTTCGGGCTTTAGTATAAATATGGACAAATCGTCAGCAATGTTACTCTATAATAGACAAATACGGCCCCCTTGGGCAAACAGATTTTCTTTTCAATGGGCCACGTCCCAAATTCCATATCCAGGAATCGTTTTACCTCGACATCACGCTAACCTATACAGTCTTAACGTCAACCGAGCTATACAAGTATTGAATAGAAATATTAAAGAATGGGAACGGTTGCCACTTTCTTTTTTGGGGAGGGCCAATTTATTAAAAATGGTTGCCATACCACGATTGCTGTACCCACTCCAATCTCTTCCATGGTTAGTAACAAAAATAGACGTACAAGAGATTAATGCTCTGTTTCAGAAGTTTATTTGGAAAGGGGTCCGAAGCCAAATTGCTATGGAGGAAACTGAACCAACCCAAAAGCAATGGAGGTATTCATTTCCCAAACACTGAAACGCATAATCACGCAGCGCTCGAGACACTTAAGGGATTGGCTCCATAAAACTTCCGTTTATAGTACTGATACACTATTAGACCAAGAATTTTTAGATAATATTGTTTCAATTTGTTTTCTCCACCAACATGACCAGGAAATTCCTGATACACAGAGTTCGAACCCGCCTCTCTGTACAACCAGGAAAATCTGGCATATTATAAGGCATTCCCTATATCTCCCTTTCATTCCCTATATCTACCTTTCATTCCCTATATCTACCTTTCATAGGAAACCCTAATTTCTTGGACGGCATGGCTGCTCACCCTTTTACTTGGTGGAGGTTGGCGGGAATAGGTCAATGTTGAGTCTTTGCTTTCCCGGAATGATAAACGTACAGTATCCTCTCTGATTCTGACATTTCAACAACATATGCAGTGGTAAGCCCCGACCCTTTGGCTTTTCTACCAGAACATTTTTACATTATCACATTTATTGGGTTATTTCTCGGATTGGGAGAATAATTTGGATCAGCTACTGAACCGGCCAGCACTTGCTCAAAGCCATATCGATACATTATACTCTAAGAGCGCTTATAGATCACTCCACGATTTCAGGGGGTATGGCAGGATGGCTCATACAATTCCCTACTTTGAGTATGGAACAACCTGACAAGGCCCTTTGGTTTTCCAGGAATACTTTGACGGCAAGCACATACACAGAGCTCTTCCTAAATACCTTCCATAATACTTATCTATCTCCAATTCAACGTTTCCGCAAGGGAACTTCAGCTACTACTGCATGCCCAAAATGTCATCAAGACGTAGCCGATACCCATCATTGTTTATGGGCATGCCCAATTGCTCAATATTTTTGGCATCTTGACCGAAGATACTCTGAGGCGAAACTAATTAATTATGTACCGTTCACCCCGGAATGGGCAATATTAGGGATTATTGATCCAGATCGAAGAATTACAAAAGCGGGGGAAGAAACTTTTTCTAGCGCTTGGTGGAAGACTATCTTACACGGGTGGATTGCTGTAGATCCCCCTCTAATACCTTTATTTCTCAAACTTACGTTTTTCTATTTAGGATGGATTGGATAGAAATACTTTTGCTCAGGGATATGAGAGTCCTGTGTAAACACCCTGCCATTAGCAGTAAGACCACAAGTCCACCATAGCCTTAAAAATTCAATATGGTATTTAACCAGACTTGCAGCGCAGGACCAACCAATTTCATTAGATTAACTAATGGGGTAATTGTGGGTCTTACACCTGGGGTTCCGTGTCGATATTTTAATTTGGTCTATGGAATCGCGGCCATGATTACTATTATTTTTATTATTAATAGTTATGACTATACAAGTATTGATTTCACAATTCACTGATAATGTGTTTTATTGTAAGACAATGTAATACATTGTAATCGAGATCTATTGTTATGTTGTGACAATGTAATACATTGTAATCGAGATCTATTGTTATATTGTAAGACAATGTAATACATTGTAATCGAGATCTATTGTTATATTGTAAGACAATGTAATACATTGTAATCGAGATCTATTGTTATGTTGTGACAATGTAATACATTGTAATCGAGATCTATTGTTATGTTGTAAGACAATGTAATACATTGTAATCGAGATCTATTGTTATGTTGTAAGACAATGTAATACATTGTAATCGAGATCTATTGTTATGTTGTAAGACAATGTAATACATTGTAATCGAGATCTATTGTTATGTTGTGACAATGTAATACATTGTAATCGAGATCTATTGTTATGTTGTAAGACAATGTAATACATTGTAATCGAGATCTATTGTTATGTTGTGACAATGTAATACATTGTAATCGAGATCTATTGTTATATTGTAAGACAATGTAATACATTGTAATCGAGATCTATTGTTATATTGTAAGACAATGTAATACATTGTAATCGAGATCTATTGTTATGTTGTGACAATGTAATACATTGTAATCGAGATCTATTGTTATGTTGTGACAATGTAATACATTGTAATCGAGATCTATTGTTATGTTGTGACAATGTAATACATTGTAATCGAGATCTATTGTTATGTTGTAAGACAATGTAATACATTGTAATCGAGATCTATTGTTATGTTGTAAGACAATGTAATACATTGTAATCGAGATCTATTGTTATGTTGTGACAATGTAATACATTGTAATCGAGATCTATTGTTATGTTGTGACAATGTAATACATTGTAATCGAGATCTATTGTTATGTTGTGACAATGTAATACATTGTAATCGAGATCTATTGTTATGTTGTGACAATGTAATACATTGTAATCGAGATCTATTGTTATGTTGTGACAATGTAATACATTGTAATCGAGATCTATTGTTATGTTGTGACAATGTAATACATTGTAATCGAGATCTATTGTTATGTTGTGACAATGTAATACATTGTAATCGAGATCTATTGTTATGTTGTGACAATGTTTCTTTGAAATTGTATTGAAGATATTTCAGCGATTGTGACTCATTGTTGAAAAATGTTTCACTGTACTTCAATAAAATTTGTTTAAAAAAAAAACTAAAAAAAACTTTTTTACACGTTGTCATTATGGGGTATTGTGTGTAGAATTTGGGGGACAAAAATGAATTTATTCCATTTTGGAATAAGGCTGTAACATAACAAAATGTGGAAATATTGAAGCGCTGTGAATACTTTCCGGATGCACTGTACATACATACACATAACCTATGATAGATATAACATGACTGCAGTCTTACCATGACCGTTGCTAAATAATTTTAAAGGCAGGTACTCCCCTGGGGTAGGGATGGCCATTGACCACGGATGGTTGATGGCAAGTGGTTCCTCGCCATCTATGGCACATAGCCAAACAAAGGTCTTTTTTTTTTCCTCCATCTGTCCCAGCACACAGAGCCTGGCTCCACCCAGAAACACCTCATGAAGCCCCTCCCCCACTTCCTGATTGGCCCACTGCCCAGCAAGTAATAGAGCAGGGATGACCTTCGGTGTATGTAAACATTAATGGCTCTCAGCCGATGGTATCATACCATCAAGGCCAACAACAAATAGTACCATCGATGGATAATCTACCAATGGCATCCTTACCCTGGGGAACCTACTGACAGCAGACAGGAAAGGGAGCTACACACAGTATCGTACTGGAACATGAAGGGTCCACTGGGGAAATGCAGTGGTAGGGGCCCATGTTTAAGGGGAGTGGTCTTCCACCTGAGGGGGGTGTGGTGGCTTGGTTAACTATTAGGCAAATCTTGGAGTAGTTTCTATAGAAGGGAACTAAGCCCCCATGCTGATCAGTGGTCCTGCTCCACCAGGTAACAGACCATCTAGTAGATATGAGTGGGGCCCACCGGGGATTTCCTCTGTACCCAGAAGCATTTTAAGAAAGGAGAGGGCCTGTGTGCAGCCTCCTTTTGGGCCCCCTACGATTAAAAACTCCATATTTTTATATATATATATATATATATATATATATATATATATATATATATATATATAGTGACATGAGTACTGATGCTCTACTCTATATATAGTATTGAATAAAATGAGAACCGTATGTCCTTAAATAAGGTCACTTAAGCTAAATATAATATAATTATATAGAGATAAAGTGATAGAGAAAATTATGTGAAGAGATAATAAAAACTTAACTGTGTGCTGTCATTATTCATAAATATAACGTAGTCTGTCCCCTGTGTGTCCCCAAATATATATCTGTTATTTCATGCTCAGTACATTTGTTACAGGGTCATAGTGTATACAGGTGATTATCATCACTCTCTCAGGGGCCTATTCATCAACACTAAAATAACGTTATTTTGGTATTCATGTAGCCACTAAGCACAGGAGACATCACAGATATCTCCTTGCTAAGTTCCCCTGCGTTAATTTCCACACTCCCCATACATTAGTACATTAGTATGGGTACATTAGTACATTAGTATGGGGATGTGGAAATGATGGTATTCATCAAATTACGAAACTTAACGCATCTGTAGGCAGTGCTGCGCATGCGCTGGTATTACAGATGTAACAGCGTATGCGCAGCGCTGTTTCCAGTTGCGATAAGGTAGTGTAGGCAGGAAAAGTATCTATTTCCCGAAAAGCTGTCATCGCAAAAATGACAGGTACCGGAATAGATACTGATGGAGAGGAGGAATGATGAATTCCACCTATAATTAGCTAGAACTCCATGCGAGTTCTAAAGCTAATTATCTCCAGAGAATTTTAATGTTTAATGAATAGGCCCCTCAGCCAGAAATGTATCATTCCTATCCTGGATGTATTCATTCAGTCCCATCTGTCTATTAATATATTGTGATGTTCACTTATTGTTTTATTCACCCAATAAGGTTGTATATTTCTTTCTTAAGTGGCCCAAAATAATCAGCGCCTATGGGGACATCAATGCCCCGATCTGTCTAGTGTCTCATACTGAGGACATGGACTGGAGCTGGGATACTGGTGATGAGGTGACTGTAGTATATATAGGATCTTCATCACTAGGTACCAGCACTGATCTGTCTAGTGTCTCATACTGAGGACATGGACTGGAGCTGGGATACTGGTGATGAGGTGACTGTAGTATATATAGGATCTTCATCACTAGGTACAGCACTGATCTGTCTAGTGTCTCATACTGAGGACATGGACTGGAGCTGGGATACTGGTGATGAGGTGACTGTAGTATATATAGGATCTTGCACTGATCTGTCTAGTGTCTCATACTGAGGACATGGACTGGAGCTGGGATACTGGTGATGAGGTGACTGTAGTATATATAGGAGCTTCATCACTAGGTACCAGCACTGATCTGTCTAGTGTCTCATACTGAGGACATGGACTGGAGCTGGGATACTGGTGATGAGGTGACTGTAGTATATATAGGAGCTTCATCACTAGATACAGCACTGATCTGTCTAGTGTCTCATACGGAGGACATGGACTGGAGCTGGGATACAGGTGATGAGGTGACTGTAGTATATATAGGATCTTCATCACTAGGTACAGCACTGATCTGTCTAGTGTCTCATACTGAGGACATGGACTGGAGCTGGGATACTGGTGATGAGGTGACTGTAGTATATATAGGATCTTCATCACTAGATACAGCACTGATCTGTCTAGTGTCTCATACGGAGGACATGGACTGGAGCTGGGATACTGGTGATGAGGTGACTGTAGTATATATAGGAGCTTCATCACTAGATACAGCACTGATCTGTCTAGTGTCTCATACTGAGGACATGGACTGGAGCTGGGATACTGGTGATGAGGTGACTGTAGTATATATAGGATCTTCATCACTAGATACAGCACTGATCTGTCTAGTGTCTCATACGGAGGACATGGACTGGAGCTGGGATACTGGTGATGAGGTGACTGTAGTATATATAGGAGCTTCATCACTAGATACAGCACTGATCTGTCTAGTAACTCATACTGAGGACATGGACGGGAGCTGGGATACAGGTGATGAGGTGACTGTAGTATATATAGGATCTTCATCACTAGGTACAGCACTGATCTGTCTAGTGTCTCATACTGAGGACATGGACTGGAGCTGGGATACTGGTGATGAGGTGACTGTAGTATATATAGGATCTTGCACTGATCTGTCTAGTGTCTCATACTGAGGACATGGACTGGAGCTGGGATACTGGTGATGAGGTGACTGTAGTATATATAGGAGCTTCATCACTAGGTACCAGCACTGATCTGTCTAGTGTCTCATACTGAGGACATGGACTGGAGCTGGGATACTGGTGATGAGGTGACTGTAGTATATATAGGAGCTTCATCACTAGATACAGCACTGATCTGTCTAGTGTCTCATACGGAGGACATGGACTGGAGCTGGGATACAGGTGATGAGGTGACTGTAGTATATATAGGATCTTCATCACTAGGTACAGCACTGATCTGTCTAGTGTCTCATACTGAGGACATGGACTGGAGCTGGGATACTGGTGATGAGGTGACTGTAGTATATATAGGATCTTCATCACTAGATACAGCACTGATCTGTCTAGTGTCTCATACGGAGGACATGGACTGGAGCTGGGATACTGGTGATGAGGTGACTGTAGTATATATAGGAGCTTCATCACTAGATACAGCACTGATCTGTCTAGTGTCTCATACTGAGGACATGGACTGGAGCTGGGATACTGGTGATGAGGTGACTGTAGTATATATAGGATCTTCATCACTAGATACAGCACTGATCTGTCTAGTGTCTCATACGGAGGACATGGACTGGAGCTGGGATACTGGTGATGAGGTGACTGTAGTATATATAGGAGCTTCATCACTAGATACAGCACTGATCTGTCTAGTAACTCATACTGAGGACATGGACGGGAGCTGGGATACTGGTGATGAGGTGACTGTAGTATATATAGGATCTTGCACTGATCTGTCTAGTGTCTCATACTGAGGACATGGACTGGAGCTGGGATACTGGTGATGAGGTGACTGTAGTATATATAGGAGCTTTATCACTAGGTACCAGCACTGATCTGTCTAGTGTCTCATACTGAGGACATGGACTGGAGCTGGGATACTGGTGATGAGGTGACTGTAGTATATATAGGAGCTTCATCACTAGATACAGCACTGATCTGTCTAGTGTCTCATACTGAGGACATGGACTGGAGCTGGGATACTGGTGATGAGGTGACTGTAGTATATATAGGATCTTGCACTGATCTGTGTAGTGTCTCATACTGAGGACATGGACTGGAGCTGGGATACTGGTGATGAGGTGACTGTAGTATATATAGGATCTTCATCACTAGGTACAGCACTGATCTGTCTAGTGTCTCATACTGAGGACATGGACTGGAGCTGGGATACTGGTGATGAGGTGACTGTAGTATATATAGGATCTTCATCACTAGATACAGCACTGATCTGTCTAGTGTCTCATACTGAGGACATGGACTGGAGCTGGGATACTGGTGATGAGGTGACTGTAGTATATATAGGAGCTTCATCACTAGATACAGCACTGATCTGTCTAGTGTCTCATACTGAGGACATGGACTGGAGCTGGGATACTGGTGATGAGGTGACTGTAGTATATATAGGATCTTGCACTGATCTGTCTAGTGTCTCATACTGAGGACATGGACTGGAGCTGGGATACTGGTGATGAGGTGACTGTAGTATATATAGGATCTTCATCACTAGGTACAGCACTGATCTGTCTAGTGTCTCCTACTGAGGACATGGACTGGAGCTGGGATACTGGTGATGAGGTGACTGTAGTATATATAGGATCTTCATCACTAGGTACAGCACTGATCTGTCTACTGTCTCATACTGAGGACATGGACTGGAGCTGGGATACAGGTGATGAGGTGACTGTAGTATATATAGGAGCTTCATCACTAGATACAGCACTGATCTGTCTAGTGTCTCATACTGAGGACATGGACTGGAGCTGGGATACTGGTGATGAGGTGACTGTAGTATATAGGATCTTCATCACTAGATACAGCACTGATCTGTCTAGTGTCTCATACTGAGGACATGGACTGGAGCTGGGATACTGGTGATGAGGTGACTGTAGTATATATAGGAGCTTCATCACTAGGTACAGCACTGATCTGTCTAGTGTCTCATACTGAGGACATGGACTGGAGCTGGGATACTGGTGATGAGGTGACTGTAGTATATATAGGAGCTTCATCACTAGATACAGCACTGATCTGTCTAGTGTCTCATACTGAGGACATGGACTGGAGCTGGGATACTGGTGATGAGGTGACTGTAGTATATAGGATCTTCATCACTAGATACAGCACTGATCTGTCTAGTGTCTCATACTGAGGACATGGACTGGAGCTGGGATACTGGTGATGAGGTGACTGTAGTATATATAGGAGCTTCATCACTAGATACAGCACTGATCTGTCTAGTGTCTCATACTGAGGACATGGACTGGAGCTGGGATACTGGTGATGAGGTGACTGTAGTATATTGGATCTTCATCACTAGGTACAGCACTGATCTGTCTAGTGTCTCATACTGAGGACATGGACTGGAGCTGGGATACTGGTGATGAGGTGACTGTGGTATATTGGATCTTCATCACTAGGTACAGCACTGATCTGTCTAGTGTCTCATACTGAGGACATGGACTGGAGCTGGGATACTGGTGATGAGGTGACTAGTATATATAGGATCTTCATCACGAGGTACAGCACTGATCTGTCTAGTGTCTCATACTGAGGACATGGACTGGAGCTGGGATACTGGTGATGAGGTGACTGTAATATATAGGATCTTCATCACTAGATACAGCACTGATCTGTCTAGTGTCTCATACTGAGGACATGGACTGGAGCTGGGATACTGGTGATGAGGTGACTGTAGTATATATAGGATCTTCATCACTAGATACAGCACTGATCTGTCTAGTGTCTCATACTGAGGACATGGACTGGAGCTGGGATACAGGTGATGAGGTGACTGTAGTATATATAGGAGCTTCATCACTAGGTACAGCACTGATCTGTCTAGTGTCTCATACTGAGGACATGGACTGGAGCTGGGATACTGGTGATGAGGTGACTGTAGTATATATAGGATCTTGCACTGATCTGTCTAGTGTCTCATACTGAGGACATGGACTGGAGCTGGGATACTGGTGATGAGGTGACTGTAGTATATATATAGGATCTTCATCACTAGATACAGCACTGATCTGTCTAGTGTCTCATACTGAGGACATGGACTGGAGCTGGGATACAGGTGATGAGGTGACTGTAGTATATATAGGAGCTTCATCACTAGGTACAGCACTGATCTGTCTAGTGTCTCATACTGAGGACATGGACTGGAGCTGGGATACTGGTGATGAGGTGACTGTAGTATATATAGGATCTTGCACTGATCTGTCTAGTGTCTCATACTGAGGACATGGACTGGAGCTGGGATACTGGTGATCAGGTGACTGTAGTATATATTGTATCTTCATCACTAGATACAGCACTGATCTGTCTAGTGTCTCATACTGAGGACATGGACTGGAGCTGGGATACTGGTGATGAGGAGGTCAGAAGAGAACTCCAGCCTCCGGCTAATGCGGCGCTGCAGGGGAGGAGCCGGGTGCCCACTGGGAATAACATCTCAGCGGGCGTCCAGCTTAGAGCCTCCCTGCTGCACAGCCAGGCATGTATATGAATCATCCTATATAATATATGGATTCATATGCATGCCCGGCTGTCCGTCCATTACCCCCAGGAATTTCATTTTTACCCCATGTGGGGTAATTTACCCCTGTTCCCCGACCACTGCCCTAGAGTCCACATATTTACATTACATTGACCATAAATAAGTTTATTTTGTGCTAGACCACCAACCTGAGGCACCCCTGGAAGTGTCCCGAGGCACAGCGTTTGGGAACCACTGCAGGTTATGATCGCACAGGGCTGTCCTACACAAGTATGAAGGTACACTCTCCGAAACGCGTTGCACAGCGCACACAGTAATTCAAGTTTCCTGTTTCTACAGAAAGTGTAAGTGGATGACAATTGTATTGTAAAATAACTAAATTATTCCCATGTACTTATTACAGTTTAGCATAGCTGCAGAGCTAAGTCAGGGTAACCCTAAACAGCGCATTTTACTTCCTTCATTCATATCTAAGAATTTGAAAATGTGTCTTTAATAGGGGATGAGGAGGGGGGTATATTACACAGCGTGTCTATCAATGGCACATTCCCGGTTGGCCTGGACTTAGATCGTACAGACCTGTTGTGAACAGCTTTAGCTGGGGGATTTGAGTGGTGTCAGACTCACGGGCAGGAAGTCACGGGGGTGACACCTGGCTATCAGGACAGACGTGTTTGTGGCACAGAAGGTACCTGGATCTCCTACAAGCTTCAACCCTTCAGAACTGCAGAATGGGAGACAGCCAAGAGGAGCGTCGGTATAGGTATAAGACCAACAGACAGAGACCAAACCTACCTGGAGCAGTTTGTAGACCGCATACAAGATGTGATAGGTAGTGTAACCTCTGGAGTGCATCGCATAGGAAAGGCAGCGTCAGATTTATGCTCCTACCCGGGTGACAGTGTTGGCGTGATATAACAATTGTGCAGGACAGCAAGGTTTCTGGTCACTGGAAGGGCCCTAGGAGGTATTACAGCCCCCAGGTCAAAGAGGTGAAACAAAAAAACATGGCATGCAGGAATAGGGATTCCCTCTGCTCCTGACCATGACACTATAATACAGCAGCAATGATGGAGGAGATTGGGGAGATGGATGTGATGGAGGAGTCCGCATGTGAGTGGTCTAGGCCACCACTTACTTCTGTAATTCACCTGTTAAGGTGACTAGTACCAGGTATTAACCGCACCCGATTTGACAATGGGGCATTGGTGAAGAAGGCGGCTTTTGCCAAACCCTTTAGAGACCAGTTATAGGTAACCTTACACTACCGAGGCCGCACTGGGCGGCCCTCTAACCTTCTAAATGGCTACACATTACCCCTAATCTGTTACATGAAAGGCGGCTGCTGGGTTTGCCTGGGGGGTCCCGTGCCCTGTATTTGTACCATAGGAGTGTTAGGGACCTGTCTGATAGAGGTCTCCTGGACGCGGTGGGCAGGCCCATAATTACGGCCATGATTATGCTAAACCTCTGATGCTATGTATTATTATTATTATTATTATTATTATTAGGCTCAGCATGGTTACAGAGTGCACTTATATCTATTATCTGTTACATGAAGCTCAGATGGCAAAAAAACCAGGACATCGCTCAGTGTCACCGGCTAAGGCACAGAGAGTAGGACTTCTACCGGGACAGTCACTCTGGGCACATCGGGATAACACCGGGACATCGCTCAGTGTCACCGGCTAAGGCAGAGAGAGTAGGACTTCTACCGGGACAGTCACTCAGGGCACATCGGGATAACACCGGGACATCGCTCAGTGTCACCGGCTAAGGCAGAGAGAGTAGGACTTCTACCGGGACAGTCACTCAGGGCACATCGGGATAACACCGGGACATCGCTCAGTGTCACCGGCTAAGGCAGAGAGAGTAGGACTTCTACCGGGACAGTCACTCAGGGCACATCGGGATAACACCGGGACATCGCTCAGTGTCACCGGCTAAGGCAGAGAGAGTAGGACTTCTACCGGGACAGTCACTCAGGGCACATCAGGATGACACTGGGGAAGGGGCTCAGGCTATACCCACCATCTATCATTGTATATTTGCAGCCTAATTGGGTGTTTTCAGGGGTTAATAGCAAATATTGTTTCCCCCAGACGTATGACAGAGGGACCACAGCAAATCCCTCCAATACCTGCTGTAATCTCTCCACCCAATAGTCCCTCACAGCCAACGCCATCTGCAGATAATGGCACCTCATGGGCTACACGTCGCAGGTACAGCCAGCGCAGAATCTTCCCCGTACCTTCCTCAGACATGGGCGCTGTGCATAAAGAGGCCGGATGTAACAGAGGCCGGATGTAACAGAGGCTGCATACAGTACAGAGGCCGGATGTAACAGAGGCCGGATGTAACAGAGGCCGGATGTAACAGAGGCCGCATGTAACAGAGGCCGCGTACAGTACAGAGGCCGGATGTAACAGAGGCCGCATGTAACAGAGGCCGCATGTAACAGAGGCCGCGTACAGTACAGAGGCCGCATGTAACAGAGGCCGCATGTAACAGAGGCCGCGTACAGTACAGAGGCCGGATGTAACAGAGGCCGCATGTAACAGAGGCCGCGTACAGTACAGAGGCCGGATGTAACAGAGGCCGCATGTAACAGAGGCCGCGTACAGTACAGAGGCCGGATGTAACAGAGGCCGCGTACAGTACAGAGACTGGATGTAACAGAGGCCGCGTACAGTACAGAGGCCGGATGTAACAGAGGCCGCATGTAACAGAGGCCGCGTACAGTACAGAGGCCGCATGTAACAGAGGCCGCATGTAACAGAGGCCGCATGTAACAGAGGCCGCATGTAACAGAGGCCGCATGTAACAGAGGCCGCGTACAGTACAGAGGCCGGATGTAACAGAGGCCGCATGTAACAGAGGCCGGATGTAACAGAGGCCGCGTACAGTACAGAGGCCGGATGTAACAGAGGCCGCGTACAGTACAGAGGCCGGATGTAACAGAGGCCGCGTACAGTACAGAGGCCGGATGTAACAGAGGCCGCGTACAGTACAGAGGCCGGATGTAACAGAGGCCGCGTACAGTACAGAGGCCGGATGTAACAGAGGCCGCGTACAGTACAGAGGCCGGATGTAACAGAGGCCGCGTACAGTACAGAGGCCGGATGTAACAGAGGCCGGATGTAACAGAGGCCGGATGTAACAGAGGCCGGATGTAACAGAAGCTGCGTACAGTACAGAGGCCGGATGTAACAGAGGCCGCGTACAGTACAGAGGCCGGATGTAACAGGGGCCGCGTACAGTACAGAGGCCGGATGTAACAGGGGCCGCGTACAGTACAGAGGCCGGATGTAACAGAGGCCGCGTACAGTACAGAGGCCGGATGTAACAGAGGCCGGATGTAACAGAGGCCGCGTACAGTACAGAGGCCGGATGTAACAGAGGCTGGATGTAACAGAGGCTGCGTACAGTACAGAGGCCGGATGTAACAGAGGCCGGATGTAACAGAGGCCGGATGTAACAGAGGCCGGATGTAACAGAGGCCGGATGTAACAGAGGCCGGATGTAACAGAAGCTGCGTACGGTACAGAGGCCGGATGTAACAGAGGCTGCGTACAGTACAGAGGCAGGATGTAACAGGGGCCGCGTACAGTACAGAGGCCGCGTACAGTACAGAGGCCGCATGTAACAGAGGCCGCGTACAGTACAGAGGCCGCGTACAGTACAGAGGCCGGATGTAACAGAGGCCGGATGTAACAGAGGCCGGATGTAACAGAGGCTGCGTACAGTACAGAGGCCGGATGTAACAGAGGCTGCGTACAGTACAGAGGCCGGATGTAACAGAGGCTGCGTACAGTACAGAGGCCGGATGTAACAGAGGCTGCATACAGTACAGAGGCCGGATGTAACAGAGGCTGCGTACTGAAAGGGGAGCCTGGGCATAGTACAGAATGTTGCTGTGTGCGGTCACATTCCTCAGTTACAATGTGTCACCCAGAGATCACCACAAACGTCACTTACATTGTTCATCGTGTTCCAGCGCTTATCTGTGGTGTCCATCAGCTCTCAGGTATTTATATATCTGTAACTGGTATTGTTATCTGGTAATGATGTAATAATTAATAACCGTATCAGTAGTAATCAGCCGATACTTCCTCCTGGGAATTACTATACGATAACCAAGCTGGGCTAGAGCTCTGCTCTTCTAAGGTTTTAATCTGATATGATACCGTATCTATCTATCTATCTTGTAGAGGGGCACTCGTGATAAATACATTGATGCCGGGGTGCCATCCATAGGAAATATACAATACAGGGATCCCCTCTGTTGAAGGGATCAGGCGGCAGTCAGAGGACGTCAAACAGCAAATAGTGATTTATTCCAAAAGTAATCAACGTTTCAAGACCTCATGGGACAAAAAAAACAACTTTATACTACGCTAAATATAAGTGGAATGTTAATATTTCCACACTCAGAACCACTGCAGCTCCTCATGGACAATCTGTCAGCGCAGGATATAGGAATACAACGCACATTACACACCGTACATACTACATCACACACACACACCGCACATCACACACCGTACATAGTACACGGCACATCACACACAGTCCAGCGCACATCACACACGAAACACTGACAGGTACCTGGATAAATTCAGCAATTTGACAAAAAGACAATTATTTGTACAGAATAAACCATGGAAATGTACGGTACACTTATCTGAGCACTGTGGTGGCTCACACCTCCTCTGAGGCACATAACTCATACATAGAATGTGACAGAAGATAAGAACCACTCGGCCCCTTATTTACCCTTTGATAACCTCATCCCAATCCCATGTGATCCTTAGTTCTATGTAAGGATGTTCTTATGCCTATCCCAGGCACGGGTACATTGCTTTACTGCCCTAAGCTGGGTACACAAGAAACCATATGTGCCAGTCGATGACGTCCATGGCGGGTACCAGCATCGGCAAGTGCATACACACTTCCCGATGCCGGGAATGACGGCAGGGGCCATGTTGCTTTCGGCAGCATTGTCCCTGCTAATGAGATCGTCCGACGCGTGAGGACGCTGACGACGCGCAGGACCGCTCATCATCAGTGACATAGTGGGTACACACTGCCTGTTGGGGACAATAAGTCGTCTGATCCACCGAATGTACCCAGCCTTAGCCTCTAACACCTCGCATGGGGGCAATTCCCCTAATCCATTACCCTTTCCCTCTGTACCTTGTTATATCCCCTGATATATGTGACAGTGTCTATCATGTCCCCCCAGTGTCAGTACCTGTCCTCGTGTCCTAGTACATCTCTTCCTATGGGGAATGTCTCCTCCTGTACCTTGTTATATCCCCTGATATATGTGACAGTGTCTATCATGTCCCCCAGTGTCAGTACATGTCCTCGTGTCCTCGTACATCTCTTCCTATGAGGAATGTCTCCTCCTGTACCTTGTTATATCCCCTGATATATGTGACAGTGTCTATCATGTCCCCCAGTGTCAGTACATGTCCTCGTGTCCTAGTACATCTCTTCCTATGAGGAATGTCTCCTCCTGTACCTTGTTATATCCCCTGATATATGTGACAGTGTCTATCATGTCCCCCCAGTGTCAGTACATGTCCTCGTGTCCTAGTACATCTCTTCCTATGGGGAATGTCTCCTCCTGTACCTTGTTATATCCCCTGATACATGTGACAGTGTCTATCATGTCCCCCAGTGTCAGTACATGTCCTCGTGTCCTAGTACATCTCTTCCTATGGGGAATGTCTCCTCCTGTACCTTGTTATATCCCCTGATATATGTGACAGTGTCTATCATGTCCCCCCAGTGTCAGTACATGTCCTCGTGTCCTCGTACATCTCTTCCTATGAGGAATGTCTCCTCCTGTACCTTGTTATATCCCCTGATATATGTGACAGTGTCTATCATGTCCCCCCAGTGTCAGTACATGTCCTCGTGTCCTAGTACATCTCTTCCTATGAGGAATGTCTCCTCCTGTACCTTGTTATATCCCCTGATATATGTGACAGTGTCTATCATGTCCCCCCAGTGTCAGTGCATGTCCTCGTGTCCTAGTACATCTCTTCCTATGAGGAATGTCTCCTCCTGTACCTTGTTATATCCCCTGATATATGTGACAGTGTCTATCATGTCCCCCCAGTGTCAGTACATGTCCTCGTGTCCTAGTACATCTCTTCCTATGAGGAATGTCTCCTCCTGTACCTTGTTATATCCCCTGATATATGTGACAGTGTCTATCATGTCCCCCCAGTGTCAGTACATGTCCTCGTGTCCTAGTACATCTCTTCCTATGAGGAATGTCTCCTCCTGTACCTTGTTATATCCCCTGATATATGTGACAGTGTCTATCATGTCCCCCCAGTGTCAGTACATGTCCTCGTGTCCTAGTACATCTCTTCCTATGGGGAATGTCTCCTCCTATACCTTGTTATATCCCCTGATATATGTGACAGTGTCTATCATGTCCCCCCAGTGTCAGTACATTTCCTCGTGTCCTAGTACATCTCTTCCTATGGGGAATGTCTCCTCCTGTACCTTGTTATATCCCCTGATATATGTGACAGTGTCTATCATGTCCCCCCAGTGTCAGTACATTTCCTCGTGTCCTAGTACATCTCTTCCTATGGGGAATGTCTCCTCCTGTACCTTGTTATATCCCCTGATATATGTGACAGTGTCTATCATGTCCCCCCAGTGTCAGTACATGTCCTCGTGTCCTAGTACATCTCTTCCTATGAGGAATGTCTCCTCCTGTACCTTGTTATATCCCCTGATATATGTGACAGTGTCTATCATGTCCTCCCAGTGTCAGTGCATGTCCTCGTGTCCTAGTGCTTCTCTTCCTATGAGGAATGTCTCCTCCTGTACCTTGTTATATCCCCTGATATATGTGACAGTGTCTATCATGTCCCCCCAGTGTCAGTACATGTCCTCGTGTCCTAGTACATCTCTTCCTATGAGGAATGTCTCCTCCTGTACCTTGTTATATCCCCTGATATATGTGACAGTGTCTATCATGTCCCCCCAGTGTCAGTACATGTCCTCGTACATCTCTTCCTATGAGGAATGTCTCCTCCTGTACCTTGTTATATCCCCTGATATATGTGACAGTGTCTATCATGTCCTCCCAGTGTCAGTACATGTCCTCGTACATCTCTTCCTATGAGGAATATCTCCTCCTGTACCTTGTTATATCCCCTGATATATGTGACAGTGTCTATCATGTCCCCCCAGTGTCAGTGCATGTCCTCGTGTCCTAGTACATCTCTTCCTATGGGGAATGTCTCCTCCTATACCTTGTTATATCCCCTGATATATGTGACAGTGTCTATCATGTCCCCCCAGTGTCAGTACATGTCCTCGTGTCCTAGTACATCTCTTCCTATGAGGAATATCTCCTCCTGTACCTTGTTATATCCCCTGATATATGTGACAGTGTCTATCATGTCCCCCCAGTGTCAGTACATGTCCTCGTGTCCTAGTACATCTCTTACTATGAGGAATGTCTCCTCCTGTACCTTGTTATATCCCCTGATATATGTGACAGTGTCTATCATGTCCCCCCAGTGTCAGTGCATGTCCTCGTGTCCTAGTACATCTCTTCCTATGAGGAATGTCTCCTCCTGTACCTTGTTATATCCCCTGATATATGTGACAGTGTCTATCATGTCCTCCCAGTGTCAGTACATGTCCTCGTGTCCTAGTACATCTCTTCCTATGAGGAATGTCTCCTCCTGTACCTTGTTATATCCCCTGATATATGTGACAGTGTCTATCATGTCCTCCCAGTGTCAGTACATGTCCTCGTGTATCTCTTCCTATGGGGAATGTCTCCTCCTGTACCTTGTTATATCCCCTGATATATGTGACAGTGTCTATCATGTCCCCCCAGTGTCAGTACATGTCCTCGTGTCCTAGTACATCTCTTCCTATGAGGAATGTCTCCTCCTGTACCTTGTTATATCCCCTGATATATGTGACAGTGTCTATCATGTCCTCCCAGTGTCAGTACATGTCCTCGTACATCTCTTCCTATGAGGAATATCTCCTCCTGTACCTTGTTATATCCCCTGATATATGTGACAGTGTCTATCATGTCCCCCCAGTGTCAGTGCATGTCCTCGTGTCCTAGTACATCTCTTCCTATGAGGAATGTCTCCTCCTGTACCTTGTTATATCCCCTGATATATGTGACAGTGTCTATCATGTCCCCCCAGTGTCAGTGCATGTCCTCGTGTCCTAGTACATCTCTTCCTATGGGGAATGTCTCCCTCCTGTACCTTGTTATATCCCCTGATATATGTGACAGTGTCTATCATGTCCTCCCAGTGTCAGTACATGTCCTCGTACATCTCTTCCTATGAGGAATATCTCCTCCTGTACCTTGTTATATCCCCTGATATATGTGACAGTGTCTATCATGTCCCCCCAGTGTCAGTGCATGTCCTCGTGTCCTAGTACATCTCTTCCTATGAGGAATGTCTCCTCCTGTACCTTGTTATATCCCCTGATATATGTGACAGTGTCTATCATGTCCCCCCAGTGTCAGTACATGTCCTCGTGTATCTCTTCCTATGAGGAATGTCTCCTCCTGTACCTTGTTATATCCCCTGATATATGTGACAGTGTCTATCATGTCCCCCCAGTGTCAGTACATGTCCTCGTGTCCTAGTACATCTCTTCCTATGAGGAATGTCTCCTCCTGTACCTTGTTTTATCCCCTGATATATGTGACAGTGTCTATCATGTCCCCCAGTGTCAGTACATGTCCTCGTGTCCTAGTACATCTCTTCCTATGAGATGTGGCCTCCAGAACTGAGTACAGTATTCTAGATCAGGCCGTACCAGTGACCTACACAGGGGCATTATTACGTCTTCCTTCGGGTTACAGTACATGCCCACTTTACTGCCACGCTCATAGGTCTTTCTTTCAACCGCTGCTTGCAATACTTTTTCAAAAGTAGGTAAGTATGGCACATTGGGTACACACACAGGCGTGCAGAATACATGACCAGGGCAGCTACAGTCCAGCTTGGACTCCCAGACTTGGCTGACAATTAGATTATGGCTGATAAGTAAAGCAAACCATACCCTTAGTACAGGTCTTAGTCCAGCTTCAAATAGCTGGTGATCTAATTTCATGTGTTAAAATTAATTGTGATCTGCAGCATCTGGCCCCCATCATTCCTATTGTTATGTTACAGTCTGTTGAGCTGAGCCCCCAGTACACAATACAGTATGCCGCAGGGTCCCCCAGTACACAATACAGTATGCCGCAGGGTCCCCCAGTACACAATACAGTATGCCGCAGGGTCCCCCAGTACACAATACAGTATGCCGCAGGGTCCCCCAGTACACAATACAGTATGCCGCAGGGTCCCCCAGTACACAATACAGTATGCCGCAGGGTCCCCCAGTACACAATACAGTATGCCGCAGGGTCCCCCAGTACACAATACAGTATGCCGCAGGGTCCCCCAGTACACAATACAGTATGCCGCAGGGTCCCCCAGTACACAATACAGTATGCCGCAGGGTCCCCCAGTACACAATACAGTATGCCGCAGGGTCCCCCAGTACACAATACAGTATGCCGCAGGGTCCCCCAGTACACAATACAGTATGCCGCAGGGTCCCCCAGTACACAATACAGTATGCCGCAGGGTCCCCCAGTACACAATACAGTATGCCGCAGGGTCCCCCAGTACACAATACAGTATGCCGCAGGGTCCCCCAGTACACAATACAGTATGCCGCAGGGTCCCCCAGTACACAATACAGTATGCCGCAGGGTCCCCCAGTACACAATACAGTATGCCGCAGGGTCCCCCAGTACACAATACAGTATGCCGCAGGGTCCCCCAGTACACAATACAGTATGCCGCAGGGTCCCCCAGTACACAATACAGTATGCCGCAGGGTCCCCCAGTACACAATACAGTATGCCGCAGGGTCCCCCAGTACACAATACAGTATGCCGCAGGGTCCCCCAGTACACAATACAGTATGCCGCAGGGTCCCCCAGTACACAATACAGTATGCCGCAGGGTCCCCCAGTACACAATACAGTATGCCGCAGGGTCCCCCAGTACACAATACAGTATGCCGCAGGGTCCCCCAGTACACAATACAGTATGCCGCAGGGTCCCCCAGTACACAATACAGTATGCCGCAGGGTCCCCCAGTACACAATACAGTATGCCGCAGGGTCCCCCAGTACACAATACAGTATGCCGCAGGGTCCCCCAGTACACAATACAGTATGCCGCAGGGTCCCCCAGTACACAATACAGTATGCCGCAGGGTCCCCCAGTACACAATACAGTATGCCGCAGGGTCCCCCAGTACACAATACAGTATGCCGCAGGGTCCCCCAGTACACAATACAGTATGCCGCAGGGTCCCCCAGTACACAATACAGTATGCCGCAGGGTCCCCCAGTACAACAGTATGCCACAGGGTCCCCCAGTACACAGTATGCCACAGGGTCCCCCAGTACGCCACAGGGTCCCCCAGTACACAGTATGCCACAGGGTCCCCCAGTACACAATACCCGGGTATGATACTTCCTCCTGCCAGCTGTTGTGTGTGTGCTGTATTTATGTCTTATGGTTATGAGGTGAATACGTGACATGCAGCTATCAAGGGGATAGTGGAGGTGTGAGGCACAAGGTAGGTACGCCATCATACTTATAGTCACTTACCTAAGGAGATATATTTTTTTTACATTTGACTCAAAATTGTTGATTTTCGCTACAATGTAATGAAGTATAAAATATATATTTAATATTCAAATATTATATATAATATATATATATATATATATATATATATATATACACACACACACACACACCTAAAGGGGGGGGGGGGGGTTTGGCTCCCTCCAGTGGCGTAAGTTCATCCCAGATGAAAGTTATAATTTGGTGCCCCCCTGACACTAATGTAGCATTTCACATGTAGACGGGCTATAGATAGATGAAGGCAGCAGCTGATGGGCTGACACTGAGCTCTCCACTGGTGTATGGGGGCTTCTCAGGTGCCGGGAACGGGTGTCACGTATTGGGCAGGTTCATAGTTACAGCCCTAAGTGGGTTGAATATGTTGTGGACAATGGAGGAGGTGCCCCTTCAGAGCTGTCTCCCATAGTTCTGCCCCTGGCTCCCTCCCATATCCATAGTCCCCCATTGACAATAGACCCCCCCCCCAGTGGCAATAGATCCCATTAACATTACCCCCACACACTTAGTGGTAGAAGAGGCCCCTGTAATCTAACACCCCCAGTGTATTTTATTTTCACTATTTTAGTGCAAGGGCGGGATGTACTAAACTGAAAAATATATGTCCAAAGGTGCAGTATTCACAGCATAACCCAAAGCAGGACAGAGGCACAAAGTAACGTTCTCCAATGTATCAATCTCTTTCATTCTCCTCAGGAAGCACAAAGAATGTAACAACACCTCTTACCTTATACCCCTCAGACAGCGTGAGAGCGTCCCCCCGGAATCCAGAGCCAGGAGAGCGCGCCGTGGTGACGTCAGCACGGTTACTATAAATGCACGGAAAAACCACCAATACCGGCAATCAATAGGTGTAACCGTAACATATAGCACATGAGAATCAAACAATCACAGAGAAATATTTTATCTCAATATCGAGCAATACTACACACACGATGGTAACAACAATACGGCACAGCCTCAGCATTCACCGACAACGCAAAGGAGGCTAAATATATTATTATTATCATTTATTTATATGGCGCCACAAGTGTTCCACAGCGCCTTACATAGTACATAACCAAATAAGTGACTTACAGTACTATACAGTGCAGGACAAGGATAACGTGCATTGGTGGCCATAACACCTACACAGCAAAGCAACCAAGTGCTACGTGTCCTAGTCCTAAAGCTGCATACACACGTAAAGATTTTCTGTCCAACCATCCAATTAGTTGATGGGTTGGAATGAAAATCTGGTAACGTATGAAAACAAATGACAATCAGCAATTTGCTCCCAAATGCCGGAAAATGGACAAAAACTGATGTTGGAACAAATTGTTTAGATCAAACATTTAACAAACTTGTCTGACGTCATTTTCCTCTGTTTTCTGGCATTTAGGAGCAAATTGCTGATCATCAGTTACTCCCATACATAACCAGACATTCATTCCAACCAATCACCTAGTTGTATGGTTGGACAGATAATCTTTACGTGTGTATGCAGCATAAGAAGTAGATGAGTATAAAGTAGGGAGAGGCACAAGGATATAGATATAGAGATATATATATATATATATATATATATATATATATATACACACACATATACTAGAGCAACCCACAAAAAGTACAAAATGAATGAAAGCAGGTAGGGGGTATAACTTCACTTAGCCCCCCTCAGCGGAAATCACATCAAGATGAAGAATCCAGAAAGCTTCATGCTGGAATAACTTTTTCTATGTACTAAGCACCGGAATTCGTCCCGGTGGGTAATGCCACCTTCAGACGCCGTTACCCAAAAGAAGCCTCGGGGCTTCTTAATGGGACGCCCCCTGAGAGGAATCCAATCGGATCCGTCACATCTCCCGCGACATGGACAGAAGGACTGTGTTAGGTGTTGGAGGGAATTCCAAGTTTATCGTAAAGCACAGCGCTCATGGGGGGGGGCTTCGTGTGACACAGCCCTCAAGGTTGACACAACCCCCATGAAGGGGGGGCCCGGCAGAGACAGACCGGGCACCGGCAGAGAGCACTTGTGTGACCTAGAGCTCACACAGATACACAAAGCACTGGTGTCCCTGCCCATAGGGAAGGCGCGGGGTGAGCGCTGTGTGCGGGAGGAACATGAAGACGGTGAATGCTCCCACAGTCATACTATGAGAGTATTGTATTTCGGAGCTTGATGAATTCAGGTCCCCATACTAGTGTATGGGGACAGAGACCACACCGGGGGTGGAAGGTATCGGTGATAGCTCCTGTCTTACCTTTTTGATAAATGGACCCAAAACTTGTTTTCTATAAAAGCTGAGAATGTTCTTTTCCATGTGCTTTTATATAAATGAGGTGATAATACACTGACCCCTCCCCAAAGATAGAGACATGTGATATATACACAGTATATGGAGCTCTATTATACAGACTAGTGAGTATAGATAGACATAGTAAGGTACAGGACACACTAACAACTACTTAGGCCAAATACATTTCTGGGGTAACAACCCAAATAGACCCAAAGCAGCAGAAAACATCAGCACTCACCAGCCCAGGACGCAGCGATGTATCATTCAGCAAGTCCCAGCATTCACGATATAAGCATCAACATTCAGTCCTAACAGGGACCTATGTCAGGATGTTACTACAGTACACGAGACACATGTCCAGGATCCATACCCCACCAGCACATGTAGCCACCACCCCAGCACATGTAGCCACACCCCCAGCACATGTAGCCACACCCCCAGCACATGTAGCCACACCCCCAGCCTAGCAATTAGCACAGGTGCAGTAGCACAGACATAACCAGCAGCAGAGCACAGGTGCAGTACATTATAATCAGTCCCAGCACAGACACAGTAAAGCTGGCCACACACTAGACCAGTGGTTCTCAAACTCAGTCCTCAGGACCCCACACAGGTCACGTTTTGCAGGTCAACCAGCAGGTGCACAGGTGTAATCATTACTCACTGACACATTCTCAAAGGTCCACAGGTGGAGCTAATTATTACACTTGATTCAGTGTGGAGACCTGGAAAACATGCACTGTTTGGGGTCCTGAGGACCGAATTTGAGAACCTGTGCACTAGACCAAATTCCATCCAACCATCCAACTAGGTGATTGGTTGGAATGAATGTCTGGTAATGTATGGGAGTAACTGATGATCAGCAATTTGCTCCTAAATGCCAGAAAACAGATGAATGGACGTCAGACGTTAAAAGTTTGATCCAAAAACAATTTGTTCTAACAACAGTTTTTGTCCATTTTCCGGCGTTTGGGAGCAAATTGCTGATCATCAGTTACTCCCATACATTACCAGATTCTCATTCCAACCAATCAGCTAGATGGATGGTTGGACAGATAATCTTTAGATGTGTGTCCAGCTTAACACCAAACCAGCTCATATACAACTTCTGATGAACATATTTAAACAAATGAAACATAACATATTGTAGCAAATAATGCAATTCCGATGCCACGAGCTACGTCCCTGAGGGTACTCCAAAGTGCAGCGATGGATGCATCAAACACGGAGAAACGCAAACCGCGCACACATACAAACAAGAAACGCATCAACGATGTCTCCCCCCCATATATCACACACCAGTGCATGCACATATACACAGACAGTAAGGGCATCGCCGGATGTGTCCTCCCATGTATCACACACCAGTGCATGCACATATACACAGATAGTAAGGGCATCGCCGGATGTGTCCTCCCATGTATCACACACCAGTGCATGCACATATACACAGACAGTAAGGGCATCGCCGGATGTGTCCTCCCATGTATCACACACCAGTGCATGCACATATACACAGATAGTAAGGGCATCGCCGGATGTGTCCTCCCATGTATCACACACCAGGGCATGCACATATACACAGACAGTAAGGGCATCGCCGGATATGTCCCCCTATGTATCACACTACAGTGCATGCACATATACACAGACAGTAAGGGCATCGCCGGATGTGTCCCCCCATGTATCACACACCAGGGCATGCACATATACACAGACAGTAAGAGCATCGCCGAATATGTCCCCCTATGTATCACACTACAGTGCATGCACATATACACAGATAGTAAGGGCATCGCCGGATGTGTCCTCCCATGTATCACACACCAGTGCATGCACATATACACAGACAGTAAGGGCATCGCCGGATGTGTCCTCCCATGTATCACACACCAGTGCATGCACATATTCACAGATAGTAATGGCATCGCCGGATATGTCCTCCCATGTATCACACACCAGTGCATGCACATATACACAGACAGTAAGGGCATCGCCGGATGTATCACACACCAGGGCATGCACATATACACAGACAGTAAGGGCATCGCCGGATGTGTCCTCCCATGTATCACACACCAGTGCATGCACATATACACAGATAGTAAGGGCATCGCCGGATGTGTCCTCCCATGTATCACACACCAGTGCATGCACATATACACAGATAGTAAGGGTATCGCCGGATGTGTCCTCCCATGTATCACACACCAGGGCATGCACATATACACAGACAGTAAGGGCATCGCCGGATATGTCCCCCTATGTATCACACTACAGTGCATGCACATATACACAGACAGTAAGGGCATCGCCGGATGTGTCCCCCCATGTATCACACACCAGGGCATGCACATATACACAGACAGTAAGGGCATCGCCGAATATGTCCCCCTATGTATCACACTACAGTGCATGCACATATACACAGATAGTAAGGGCATCGCCGGATGTGTCCTCCCATGTATCACACACCAGTGCATGCACATATACACAGACAGTAAGGGCATCGCCGGATGTGTCCTCCCATGTATCACACACCAGTGCATGCACATATTCACAGACAGTAATGGCATCGCCGGATATGTCCTCCCATGTATCACACACCAGTGCATGCACATATACACAGACAGTAAGGGCATCGCCGGATGTATCACACACCAGGGCATGCACATATAGACAGACAGTAAGGGCATCGCCCCATGTATCACACACCAGGGCATGCACATATACACAGACAGTAAGGGCATCGCCGGACATGTCCCCCTATGTATCACACTACAGTGCATGCACATATACACAGATAGTAAGGGCATCGCCGGATGTGTCCTCCCATGTATCACACACCAGTGCATGCACATATACACAGACAGTAAGGGCATCGCCGGATGTGTCCCCCCATGTATCACACACCAGGGCATGCACATATACACAGACAGTAAGGGCATCGCCGGATATGTCCCCCTATGTATCACACTACAGTGCATGCACATATACACAGACAGTAAGGGCATCGCCGGATGTGTCCTCCCAAGTATCACACACCAGTGCATGCACATATACACAGACAGTAAGGGCATCGCCGGATGTGTCCTCCCATGTATCACACACCAGTGCATGCACATATACACAGATAGTAATGGCATCGCCGGATATGTCCTCTCATGTATCACACACCAGTGCATGCACATATACACAGATAGTAAGGGCATCGCCGGATGTGTCCTCCCATGTATCACACACCAGTGCATGCACATATACACAGACAGTAAGGGCATCGCCGGATGTGTCCTCCCATGTATCACACACCAGTGCATGCACATATACACAGATAGTAAGGGCATCGCCGGATGTGTCCCCCCATGTATCACACACCAGTGCTTGTACATATACACAGATAGTAAGGGCATCACCGGATGTGTACTCCCATATATCATACACCAGTGCATGCACATATACACAGACAGTAAGGGCATCGCCGGATGTGTCCTCCCATGTATCACACACCAGTGCATGCACATATACACAGATAGTAAGGGCATCGCCGGATGTGCCCCCCATGTATCACACACCAGTGCTTGTACATATACACAGATAGTAAGGGCATCGCCGGATGTGTACTCCCATAAATCATACACCAGTGCATGCACATATACACAGACAGTAAGGGCATCGCCGGATGTGTCCTCCAAAGTATCACACACCAGTGCATGCACATATAGACAGATAGTAAGGGCATCGCCGGATGTATCCTCCCATGTATCACACACCAGTGCATGCACATATACACAGATAGTAAGGGCATCGCCGGATGTGTACTCCCATGTATCACACACCAGTGCATGCACATATACACAGATAGTAAGGGCATCGCCGGATGTGTCCTCCCATGTATCACACACCAGTGCATGCACATATACACAGATAGTAATGGAATCGCCGGATGTGTCCCCCCATGTATCACACACCAGTGCATGCACATATACACAGATAGTAAGGGCATTGCCGGATGTGTCCTCCCATGTATCACACACCAGTGCATGCACATATACACAGATAGTAAGGGCATCGCCGGATGTGTCCCCCCATGTATCACACAACAGTGCATGCACATATACACAGATAGTAAGGGCATCGCCGGATATGTCCTCCCATGTAGCACACACCAGTGCATGCACATATACACAGATAGTAAGGGCATCGCCGGATGTGTCCCCCCATGTATCACACACCAGTGCATGTACATATACACAGATAGTAAGGGCATCGCCGGATGTGTCCCCCCATGTATCACACACCACTGCATGCACAAATAAACAGATAGTAAGGGCATTGCCGGATGTGTCCCACCATGTATCACACACCAGTGCATGAACATATACACAGATAGTAAGTGCATCGCCAGATGTGTCCTCCCATGTATCACACACCAGTGCATGCACATATACACAGATAGTAAGGGCATTGCCGGATGTGTCCTCCCATGTATCACACACCAGTGCTTGTACATATACACAGATAGTAAGAGCATCGCCGGATGTGTACTCCCATATATCATACACCAGTGCATGCACATATACACAGATAGTAAGGGCATCGCCGGATATGTCTTCCCATGTATCACACACCAGTGCATGCACATATACACAGATAGTAAGGGTATCGCCGGATGTGTCCTCCCATGTATCACACACAAGTGCATGTATATATACACAGATAGTAAGGGCATCGCTGGATGTGCCCCCCCATGTATCACACACCAGTGCATGCACATATACACAGATAGTAAGGGCATCGCCGGATGTGTCCCCCCATGTATCACAGACCAGTGCATGCACATATACACAGACAGTAAGGGCATCGCCGTATGTGTCCTCCCATGTATCACACACCAGTGCATGCACATATACACAGATAGTAAGGGCATCACCAGATGTGTAACCCCCATGTATCACACACCAGTGCATGCACATATACACAGATAGTAAGGGCATCACCAGATGTGTAACCCCCATGTATCACACACCAGTGCATGCACATATACACAGATAGTAAGCGCATCGCCGGATATGTCCCCCCATGTATCACACACTAGTGTGTAGCAGTGACCCCGATCACCTCCTGCACTACGCTGTGTTACAGGACTCTGACGCTGTGTGTAGCAGTGACCCCGATCACCTCCTGCACTGCGCTGTGTTACAGGACTCTGATGCTGTGTGTAGCAGTGACCCCGATCACCTCCAGCACTGCGTTATGTTACAGGACTCTGACGCTGTGTGTAGCAGTGACCTTGATCACCTCCTGCACTGCGCTGTGACAGGACTCTGACACTGTGTGTAGCAGTGACCCCGATCACCTCCAGCACTGCGTTATGTTACAGGACTCTGACGCTGTGTGTAGCAGTGACCCCGATCACCTACGGCACTGCACTGTGTTACAGGACTCTGACGCTGTGTGTAGCAGTGACCCCGATCACCTCCTGCACTTCGATGTGTTACAGGACTCTGACGCCGTGTGTAGCAGTGACCCCGATCACCTCCTGCACTGCGCTGTGTTACAGGACTCTGACGCTGTGTGTAGCAGTGACCCCGATCACCTCCAGCACTGCGTTATGTTACAGGACTCTGACGCTGTGTGTAGCAGTGACCCCGATCACTTCCTGCACTGCGCTGTGTTACAGGACTCTGACGCTGTGTGTAGCAGTGACCCGGATCACCTCCTGCACTGCGCTATGTTACAGGACTCTGACGCTGTGTGTAGCAGTGACCCCGATCACCTCCTGCACTGCGCTGTTACAGGACTCTGACGCTGTGTGTAGCAGTGACCCCGATCACCTACGGCACTGCGCTGTGTTACAGGACTCTGACGCCGTGTGTAGCAGTGACCCCGATCACCTCCAGCACTGCGCTGTGTTACAGGACTCTGACGCCGTGTGTAGCAGTGACCCCAATCACCTCCAGCACTGCGCTGTGTTACAGGACTCTGACGCTGTGTGTAGCAGTGACCCCAATCACCTCCAGCACTGCGCTGTGTTACAGGACTCTGACGCTGTGTGTAGCAGTGACCCCGATCACCTCCAGCACTGCGTTATGTTACAGGACTCTGACGCTGTGTGTAGCAGTGACCCCGATCACTTCCTGCACTGCGCTGTGTTACAGGACTCTGACGCTGTGTGTAGCAGTGACCCGGATCACCTCCTGCACTGCGCTATGTTACAGGACTCTGACGCTGTGTGTAGCAGTGACCCCGATCACCTCCTGCACTGCGCTGTTACAGGACTCTGACGCTGTGTGTAGCAGTGACCCGGATCACCTCCTGCACTGCGCTATGTTACAGGACTCTGACGCTGTGTGTAGCAGTGACCCCGATCACCTCCTGCACTGCGCTGTGTTACAGGACTCTGATGCTGTGTGTAGCAGTGACCCCGATCACCACCTGCACTGCGCTGTGTTACAGGACTCTGACGCTGTGTGTAGCAGTGACCCCGATCACCTCCTGCACTGCGCTGTGTTACAGGACTCTGACGCTGTGTGTAGCAGTGACCCGGATCACCTCCTGCACTGCGTTATGTTACAGGACTCTGACGCTGTGTGTATCAGTGACCCGGATCACCTCCACCACTGCGCTATGTTACAGGACTCTGACGCTGTGTGTAGCAGTGACCCGGATCACCTCATGCACTGCGCTATGTTACAGGACTCTGACGCTGTGTGTAGCAGTGACCCCGATCACCTCCTGCACTACGCTGTGTTACAGGACTCTGACGCTGTGTGTAGCAGTGACCCCGATCACCTCCTGCACTGCTCTGTGTTACAGGACTCTGACGCTGTGTGTAGCAGTGACCCCGATCACCTCCTGCACTGCTCTGTGTTACAGGACTCTGACGCTGTGTGTAGCAGTGACCCCGATCACCTCCTGCACTGCACTGTGTTACAGGACTCTGACGCTGTGTGTAGCAGTGACCCCGATCACCTCCAGCACTGCGTTATGTTACAGGACTCTGACACTGTGTGTAGCAGTGACCCCGATCACTTCCTGCACTGCGCTGTGTTACAGGACTCTGACGCTGTGTGTAGCAGTGACCCCGATCACCTCCAGCACTGCGTTATGTTACAGGACTCTGACGCTGTGTGTAGCAGTGACCCCGATCACCTCCTGCACTGCGCTGTGTTACAGGACTCTGACGCTGTGTGTAGCAGTGACCCCGATCACCTCCAGCACTGCGTTATGTTACAGGACTCTGACGCTGTGTGTAGCAGTGACCCCGATCACCTCCAGCACTGCGTTATGTTACAGGACTCTGACGCTGTGTGTAGCAGTGACCCCGATCACTTCCTGCACTGCGCTGTGTTACAGGACTCTGACGCCGTGTGCAGCAGTGACCCGGATCACCTCCTGCACTGCGCTGTGTTACAGGACTCTGACGCTGTGTGTAGCAGTGACCCCGATCACCTCCAGCACTGCGTTATGTTACAGGACTCTGACACTGTGTGTAGCAGTGACCCCGATCACCTCCTGCACTGCGCTCTGTTACAGGACTCTGACGCCGTGTGTAGTAGTGACCCCGATCACCTCCTGCACTGCGCTGTGTTACAGGACTCTGACGCTGTGTGTAGAAGTGACCCCGATCACCTCCTGCACTGCGCTGTGTGTAGCAGTGACCCGGATCACCTCCTGCACTGCGCTATGTTACAGGACTCTGACGCTGTGTGTAGCAGTGACCCCGATCACCTCCTGCACTGCGCTATGTTACAGGACTCTGACGCTGTGTGTAGCAGTGACCCCGATCACCTCCTGCACTACGCTGTGTTACAGGACTCTGACGCTGTGTGTAGCAGTGACCCGGATCACCTCCTGCACTGCGTTATGTTACAGGACTCTGACGCTGTGTGTAGCAGTGACCCGGATCACCTCCACCACTGCGCTATGTTACAGGACTCTGACGCTGTGTGTAGCAGTGACCCGGATCACCTCATGCACTGCGCTATGTTACAGGACTCTGACGCTGTGTGTAGCAGTGACCCCGATCACCTCCTGCACTGCGCTGTGTTACAGGACTCTGACGCTGTGTGTAGCAGTGACCCGGATCACCTCCTGCACTGCGTTATGTTACAGGACTCTGACGCTGTGTGTAGCAGTGACCCGGATCACCTCCACCACTGCGCTATGTTACAGGACTCTGACGCTGTGTGTAGCAGTGACCCGGATCACCTCATGCACTGCGCTATGTTACAGGACTCTGACGCTGTGTGTAGCAGTGACCCCGATCACCTCCTGCACTATGCTGTGTTACAGGACTCTGACGCTGTGTGTAGCAGTGACCCCGATCACCTCCTGCACTGCGCTGTTTCAGGACTCTGACGCCATGTGTAGCAGTGACCCCGATCACCTCCTGCACTGCGCTGTGTTACAGGACTCTGACGCTGTGTGTAGCAGTGACCCCGATCACCTCCAGCACTGCGTTATGTTACAGGACTCTGACGCTGTGTGTAGCAGTGACCCCGATCACCTCATGCACTGCGCTATGTTACAGGACTCTGACGCTGTGTGTAGCAGTGACCCCGATCACCTCCGGCACTGCGCTGTGTTACAGGACTCTGACGCCGTGTGTAGCAGTGACCCCGATCACCTCCAGCACTGCGCTGTGTTACAGGACTCTGACGCCGTGTGCAGCAGTGACCCCGATCACCTCCTGCACTGCGCTGTGTGTAGCAGTGACCCGGATCACCTCCTGCACTGCGCTATGTTACAGGACTCTGACGCTGTGTGTAGCAGTGACCCCGATCACCTCCTGCACTGCGCTGTGTTACAGGACTCTGACGCTGTGTGTAGCAGTGACCCCGATCACCTCCTGCACTGCGCTGTGTTACAGGACTCTGAAGCTGTGTGTAGCAGTGACCCCGATCACCTCCTGCACTGCGCTATGCTACAGGACTCTGACGCCGTGTGTAGCAGTGACCCCGATCACCTCCTGCACTGCGCTGTTACAGGACTCTGACGCTGTGTGTAGCAGTGACCCCGATCACCTCCTGCACTGCGTTATGTTACAGGACTCTGACGCTGTGTGTAGCAGTGACCCCGATCACCTCCACCACTGCGTTATGTTACAGGACTCTGACGCTTAGTGTAGCAGTGACCCGGATCACCTCCTGCACTACGCTATGTTACAGGACTCTGACGCTGTGTGTAGCAGTGACCCGGATCACCTCATGCACTGCGCTATGTTACAGGACTCTGACGCTGTGTGTAGCAGTGACCCCGATCACCTCCTGCACTGCGCTGTATTACAGGACTCTGACGCTGTGTGTAGCAGTGACCCCGATCACCTCCTGCACTGCGCTGTGTTACAGGACTCTGACGCTGTGTGTAGCAGTGACCCGGATCACCTCCTGCACTGCGCTATGTTACAGGACTCTGACGCTGTGTGTAGCAGTGACCCCGATCACCTCCAGCTCTGCCCTGTGTTACAGGACTCTGACGCCGTGTGCAGCAGTGACCCGGATCACCTCCTGCACTGCGCTATGTTACAGGACTCTGACGCTGTGTGTAGAAGTGACCCCGATCACCTCCTGCACTGCGCTGTGTTACAGGACTCTGACGCTGTGTGTAGCAGTGACCCGGATCACCTCCTGCACTGCGCTATGTTACAGGACTCTGACGCTGTGTGTAGCAGTGACCCCGATCACCTCCTGCACTGCGTTATGTTACAGGACTCTGACGCTGTGTGTAGCAGTGACCCGGATCACCTCCTGCACTGCGCTATGTTACAGGACTCTGACGCTGTGTGTAGCAGTGACCCCGATCACCTCCTGCACTGCGCTATGGTACAGGACTCTGACGCTGTGTGTAGCAGTGACCCCGATCACCTCCTGCACTGCGCTGTGTTACAGGACTCTGACGCTGTGTGTAGCAGTGACCCGGATCACCTCCTGCACTGCGCTGTGTTACAGGACTCTGACGCTGTGTGTAGCAGTGACCCCGATCACCTCCTGCACTGCGCTATGTTACAGGACTCTGACGCTGTGTGTAGCAGTGACCCCGATCACCTCCTGCACTGCGCTGTGTTACAGGACTCTGATGCTGTGTGTAGCAGTGACCCGATCACCTCCTGCACTGCGCTGTGTTACAGGACTCTGACGCTGTGTTTAGCATTGACCCCGATCACCTCCTGCGCTGCGCTGTGTTACAGAACTCTGACGCTGTGTGCAGCAGTGACCCCGATCACCTCCTGCACTGCGCTGTGTTACAGGACTCTGACGCTGTGTTTAGCATTGACCCCGATCACCTCCTGCGCTGCGCTATGTTACAGGACTCTGACGCTGTGTGTAGCAGTGACCCCGATCACCTCCTGCACTGCGCTGTGTTACAGGACTCTGATGCTGTGTGTAGCAGTGACCCGATCACCTCCTGCACTGCGCTGTGTTACAGGACTCTGACGCTGTGTTTAGCATTGACCCCGATCACCTCCTGCGCTGCGCTGTGTTACAGAACTCTGACGCTGTGTGCAGCAGTGACCCCGATCACCTCCTGCACTGCGCTGTGTTACAGGACTCTGACGCTGTGTTTAGCATTGACCCCGATCACCTCCTGCGCTGCGCTATGTTACAGGACTCTGACGCTGTGTGTAGCAGTGATCCCGATCACCTCCTGCACTGCGCTGTGTTACAGGACTCTGACGCTGTGTTTAGCATTGACCCCGATCACCTCCTGCGCTGCACTATGTTACAGGACTCTGACGCTGTGTTTAGCATTGACCCCGATCACCTCCTGCACTGCGCTGTGTTACAGGACTCTGACGCTGTGTGTAGAAGTGACCCCGATCACCTCCTGCACTGCGCTGTGTTACATGACTCTGACGCTGTGTGTAGCAGTGACCCTGATCACCTCCTGCACTGCGCTGTGTTACAGGACTCTGACGCTGTGTGCAGCAGTGACCCCGGGCTGGCGCGCTCAGCATAATGGGACAGACGTCATGACGTCTGTCCCATTACTCACTGCAGGAGCCGGACGGAAGTCCGGCTCTTGCAGTGGGTGCTGCCGCAGTTAATGAGAGTCTATCTGACTCTCATTGGCTGCCGTTTAACACACGCATCGCTGCCAGCGCTGGTGGCGATGCGTGTGTTATGCACAGCCTGAGCCCACCTCCTGGCGCTATTGGGCAAGCTGTGCAGCACAGGACCGGCGCTGGAAGCCTAGCGCCGGTCCTGTGCAAATGTGTAGCGCTGACCGCACTCATTGCGGTCGGCGGTACACTGGTGGCTTACTAGGGCGGGCCAGACCGTGGCCGGCGGCGCCTCCCCCCCCCGCCGGCCCCACGGCGCCCAGGGCACGCACCCTGCCCGACCCCCCCTAGTTACGCCACTGCGCCGTGTGTAGCAGTGACCCCGATCACCTCCTGCACTGATCTGTTTCAGGCCAAGGTGTAATATAATTATAATTATTACCATTTATTGTATGGTGCCAGGACATTTCATTGCAATTTACATTTGGTAATAAAACAGTAATTAATTGATTGATTGTTATGTATATATGCGATTAAATGATATGAGAAAATGTCATATATGTACACCAAAGAGATATATATCCGTATCTTGGATTTAATAATAATTTATGTATTTACACTGTAATAAATAGTTAAAACTGGTCATTCATTTAGTGAATGTTGGACTGTTTAGTGTGATGTATTGGCACTATCGCCCCGGTGTTACTATAATTCCTAGCTAGTTTCCCTCCAGAGGGACCTAATAGACTCTATTACACCACCCCCAGCCTAAGATACAGGGAGTCCTTGAGACCGGGACTCAGCTACTGGCTGTTACAGGGGAGCCCTGGTGACATAGAAGGATTTAAGGTGCCGGGAAGGACAGAGGGCAGCGCGTGAGTGTGTATCGGGGGCAAAGCCGGCTCAGCCCTGGGGAAGGATATATAATGTCCGGCAATGGACAGTAGAGAGTAGTGTGCCCGAGGCAGTTGGAGAGTAATGGTTCCCTGCGCTAACTGACTCTCACCTCAGGGCTCCCGGTGGGTGAGCGAGGACGAGGGGTATCCTCAATATCCTGAGGCCTATCTGGGGGTGCGGCTCAGTCAGGGCTGCAACTGGGAAACAGAGTCCCACTAACTATTACCACAGGTGGCGGACTACAGATCTGTGCAGGGGGGGGGTTAAGGAGAGTTTGACACAAGCCACCAACAAGAGCTTCTTAACCACGGTTTCTACTACTCACCCTACAGTGCAATCACCATGATCACCACACAGACTCCCTGCTCACTATGTAGTCAGACGCGCTCCTATTTCCGATAGTAGAGACACACAGGGGCAGATGTACTAAGCTCTGGGAAGTGATAAAGTGCAGAGTGATAAACGAACAGAAACTCAGCTCCCAACTGTCATTTTTCAAACACAGCCTGTAACATGACAGTTAGGAGCCGAGTGGCTGGTAGTTTATCACTCTGCACTTTGGGCCAGATTCAGAGCTGAACGCTCGCTCTGAATCAGGGCCCTCCTCCATGAAAATGGAGCAGCCACCTGGATGCTCGTATAGCTGTGGGTGACCCACAGCATATGCGAGCGGCCAAAAAGATGGTCGCGATGGTCTTGACCATTGCGACCATCGGACTTGCGACGGAGACCCTGTGGTAGGGTTTCCCAGCCACAAGCCCTGGAGTGATTTTGGCTCTATCAGAGCCAAAATCACTCCCACTGACATCACTAGTGATGTCAGTGGGGCCGGCCTCAGACGGTAGGTGTTCCCATTGGAACGCCTCCGTCTGGCAGGCACGCCCCCAGCACGCCCACCAAAGGGGGCGTGCTGTCAATCAACATCGACAGCACGCCCCCTTTGGTGCGAGACCCGGAGTGATGGAAAGCCCGTTGCTCCCCGGGTCTCGCGCATGCGCACGACGGAGCTCCCTCCGTCGTGCGCATGCGCAGTGGGGAACATCGACCCGCTTGCGAGCGTCCTGACGCTCACGAGCGGGTCTGAATGACCCCCTTTATCCCTTCCCAGAGCTTAGTACATCTGCCCCACAGTGTATGAACCCTGTCAGTCGCAGACACATTGGACTATTCTCCTGCAGCATATAACGATCCATAGGTTGCAGTAATTACCAGGAGTCCTGGAATTAGTCCATTATACAGTTGATAATCACCAGGTCTGTCCTTTACAGGGCAAGCACTGAGGATAATAGTAGCTGGCAACCTTGAGCTCAGAGAAATAGTCTTCATTGACTCTGCTACCGATTAAGCACGGTAATTGAACAAGTGGATGTATTTACTAAAGTATCTATAAGCTCAGAGGACCTCATTCAGAGTCGGTTGTTGCGGCCGCACGGTCGCACGGTCGCACGGGAAAAGGGGCCGGATATGCAAATGATGCACTCGCAAGTTGCGACCTTAAGATCGGATCGGTAGCTGGCCGACCAAGGGGAGGAAGCGGCCGGAAGACAAAAAAACACGCCCCCTGTTCGTACGCATTACACGTCATCTCCGGGCATATAAGGATTAATCGAGACCATCGGGACTGGTCGTAGAGCTTAAGGTTGACCATACCCTCTCTTAAGCTCTACGATCATGTCAGTGTAAAAACCTCCCATGTCACGTGTGCCATGACGCTACTTTGTTAATTATGCACTCCCATAAAACGGCGTTCGCATAATTAGGCATGCCTGCGTTCGGATCTCCACTCCCCTGTTTTCAAGCACCTTCCCCTGTTACCACCCACAAACGCCTCATTCTGTCACTCAAACTACCGACCTGGCTGTGTTCAAGGAGAGAGACATTTCTGATCGTAGCGGCTAGTTTGCACACACGCATTGCGAACTTTACACATGTGCAGTTTAGCGAACATCGGTGGCGTACGACTGTGCGGCCGGTACGACCGACTCTGAATGAGGTCCAGAGTCCCCTCAGGAATAGCAGCCAGGAGAGGCTAAAACTTAATAGCTACATTTATCCATCCTCCTTATAGATACTTATCTAATACAGTGAATCTTTCCTCCAAGTTGTCGGTGTTGCACAATAATTTATATCCAGTCAGACTGCCATGAAAGAGATTTCAGTGTAATTTATAGTATGGTCGCCTCAGCCATAAGCTGGAAAAGGGTAGGAGCAGCAAGAAAGGATATCGAATAAATAGTGTACATTATATAACTAAAACCCATTCTACATGTCCCGGGCAACGAATAGTGCACTTTGCTAACTTATTCAGCGCTGAACTGTCCATCTTAGAAACAAGTAATTCGTAGCAGTAAGAGGGACTCAAAATAGAGAATGGTTAGATACTGGGCTAATACCTTAGATATTAGGATACAATAGGGTACATGGCGTAAGGTATTGTTGTGGGTGATACTGTGCTGGAAAGAAAGTTATATTGTTCATATACCTAAATGTATTGTTACATAAAAAGACACCAGTTTGAGGGTTACAGGATCTGGATCCAGCATCGCTGTGGATGAGCGAAGAGTTCCTGAAAACTAAAACAGTGTGTTATTATGTGTATGGAATCTAAATACATTGTAATGATAATCTATATTCAATGTAATAGATAGCCATTGTGTTATTTTATCCTCTGATAAAAAGAAATACAAGGTTATTGTGAACTCCCTTGGAAAAGAATGAGAGGAAGTGATATAACACATATACAGCACACATCACAGTGCGTTACAGAGAATAGGGCAGTCAAGTAACCTACAGGTATGAGTGTGGGCGGAAACTGAAGTACCGTAAGGAAACCCATACAAACATGGAGAGAACATACAAATTCCACACATATGGGGCTTTGGTTAGAATCAAACTCATGCCCTCAGTGTCGTGAGGCAGCAATGCTAACCACTGTGCCAAGAAGGGGTAATAATAACAGACAGAGAGGTTAGAGAGCGCTGCTCGCAAGCTTATACTCTGTAGGAATACAGGAGTTAGATACATAAGGGTAAGTGCTATATATTGTGTATTGGTGCAGCCAGTCTGCAAAGTGGCGTTACATGATATAATCACACAACAATGGTGATCTACGGTCAGGGGGTTGCGCGAGTGTACAAAGAGAACACACTTTGGGCCTGATTCAGACCCACTCGCGAGCGTCTGTCCGCTCGCAAGTGGGTCGATGTTCTGCACTGAGCATGCGCACGACGGAGGGAGCTCCGTCGTGCGCATGCGCCAGACGCGACGAGCGAAGGAAAGTCCTTCGCTCGTGGTGTCTGATCAAAGGGGGCGTGCTGTCGATGTTGATTGACAGCACGCCCCCTTTGGTGGGCGTGCCTCCCTGACGGGAGCGTTCCCATGGGAACGCCTCCCGTCAGAAGCCGGCCCACTGACATCACTAGTGATGTCAGTGGGAGTGATTTTGGCTCTGATAGAGCCAAAATCACTCCGGAGCTTGCGGTTGAAAACCTCAACCGCAGGCTCCGGCTCGCAGTTTCGATGGTCGCGATGGTCGCGACCATCGCGGCCATCAAAATGCACGCTCGTATAGGCTGTGGGTGGTGACCCACAGCTATACGAGCGTCCAGGAGGACGCTCCATTTTCATGGAGGGCGGCCCTCATTCAGAGCGTGCGCTCTGCTCAGAGCGTACGGCTCTGAATGAGGGCCTTTGTGTGTACTGTGTAAAGGGGTATAACTGAGTAGAATAGATGGGTGGTAATTGGATACAATAGAATAAATGGGTGGTAATTGGCTTGAGTGCAGAGCAACACGTGTACTCTATCATACATGGGAAAATGTCGGCAAAACACATGTGGGCAGCACTGCAGGCAGCATATAAAGATGGGGGTCTAATAAGAAGAACTGATCTAAGTATTATATAACACCAAGTTATGTAAATGCAGTAGAGACTATGGCCCTCATTCAGAGCCGTACGCTCTGAGCAGAGCGCACGATCTGAATGAGGGCCGGCTTCCGTTCCATGAAAATGGAGCTTCCTTCTGGACGCTCGTATAGCTGTGGGTCACCACCCACAGGCTATACGAGCGTGCATTTTGATGGCCGCGATGGTCGAGACCATCGCGACCATCGAAATTGCGAGCCGGAGCCTGCGGTTGAGGTTTTCAACCGCAAGCTCCGGAGTGATTTTGGCTCTATCAGAGCCAAAATCACTCCCACTGACATCACTAGTGATGTCAGTGGGCCGGCTTTTGACGGGAGGCGTTCCCGTGGGAACACCCCCGTCAGGAAGGCACGCCTACCAAAGGGGGCGTGCTGTCAATCAACATTGACAGCACGCCCCCTTTGATCGGACACAACGAGCGAAGGACTTTCCTTCGCTCGTCGCGTCTGGCGCATGCGCACAACGGAGCTCCCTCCGTCGTGCGCATGCTCAGTCCAGAACATCGACCCACTTGCGAGCGGACAGCCGCTCGCGAGTGGGTCTGAATCAGGCCCTATATTGACAGAATGTTGTCAATACCACAGCAGCTAATGTCTGTAGGAGTCCAAATAGATGATGTGGAGATCGTTACGGCGATGCTGCAAAATTTCACTTCTGAGTATGACTTTCTAGTGGTGACATTGGAAGCAAACACAGCCAAGTTAACTACAGACATTGTTAGAGCAAAACTGCTAGTCCAGGAACATGTGCCAGTTGAATCGAATGCTGAAAATATTGCATTACACAGTAAGGCAGAGAAGCTCAGAAAATTCAAGTACAAGTGTTATATATGTCAAAACAATAAGTCACAAAGCATTTGAATGTAAACATAATAATGTAAATGCTATGCAGAATAAGAAGTACAATGGCAAAGATGAGTTCGCTTTGAGTGTCACAGACAGCTGCAGAAAAGAATGCTGGTATTTTGACTCAGGAGTTACCAGGCATTTCAGCTGCAATGAAGAGTAGTTTTTTACATTAACCATGTATGATCCTATAACAATCAAATGAATTGTAAATAAAGTGCTTACAGCTACAAAAGTTGGAACAGTCACTACTAGCTTCATAACTAAAGCCAGAGATATCAAAGATGGGTGCGAGCAGAAACGTGTGCAGCCGCGGCTATTCATGTCCGAATGGCGCAACAATTGAATTGCTCTGTTGGGCACCCAATAGGAAAGTGCCAGGATGAAAACAAATCAATCACCCCATTGAAGCTCTAAATATCCGGGAAGCAAATCAAGAGCTGACTGGCGTGAATGGAAGTCCAAAACAGGCACAGAGACTTTGTGTAAATCAATGCTGAGAGTAACAGCAGTGGTGAGTTTGTGAGGAAAGAGGCTGTTGATATAGGGTGGGATTATGACATTTATGCAATGCCGATATTTACACAGATCAAGCGATTGTTTGCCATTGCACATGCATCAGACATACTGTATACAGGATCAGTGCCTCTGTACGCTGCTGATCACATGGTCCGCAGCCTGTCCTGTGCCTCTGTATACTGCTGATCACATGGTCCGCAGCCTGTCCTGTGCCTCTGTATACTGCTGATCACATGGTCCGCAGCCTTCCCTGTGCCTCTGTATACTGCTGATCACATGATCCGCAGTCTGGCTATAAGCTTATCATTCTCATTCTCTATCAGCAGCTTAAAGAGCCGTTATAATCTTCCCATCTCTTTCCTTTTCCCGATTTTCCAGGAACGTTAGGAAGCGTCTTTCTCACAGCTGGCAATGTAAGGGTGCCTATAGGAATAGGGGGGTGACCTATGACCCCCCAGTGATGTATCACCCCCCTCATTCCTGAGGCCCACCCTGAGGGTTATGCCCTCTTCTTACAGTTTCTTGATTGATATGTTACCTCCCCTGAGGGGCACAACCTGCCACCGGTACAGGGCTATTGCTGTTACAGCCTTCTCTCTTCCTGTCACAAGCTCTCTAAAGGTGTTATAGGCAATGAACTTGGCTTCTATGCTCTTTAGAGTGCAAGCTCCTATGAGCAGGGTCCTAACTCCTCCTCTCTTCTCGTCTCCCCCACCTCGCCTATATATGTTTCCTGGTATAGTGCCTCCTGTATGCTCTGTACTGTGCTTTATGTTGTCTCAGTACCTCTTGCCTATTACCTATTACCCTCGCTTTCCTGCTATTATTACATTTCCGACCTCCCGAGATCCTAGAGGGGAAGAGCAGTGTATGGGACAGGGCAATTCCCGCCACGTCATCGCAGCAGGTGCGGTGGGGCCACTGACGCGTTTCACAGCTAATCACATTGCCAAGCCCTGCGCTGCCCCGTTTCCTATGGCAATGATGCAAGAGGGCCGTCTGCTCTTCTGTGCCATGTAAATAACAGCAATAATGATAATATTACGCCCTGGCAGGCGAGCCCATTGGCCATGTCTGTCTGGCTGAGTGTGAGATAGTCCTTGTATAGGGGCAAGTTCAGCCTCATCTGATCCCTGATATAATCTGGGCTCTGTAAGGTCCCTTCCAGCCATCAGATGCAGCTAGAGAGCAGGTTACAGGTGAGGACATAGGGGAAATGCATATTGTGACCGGGGAGATGAGTTATGAGGAGTCGCTACTTCTAATGGGATTGTTTGGTCTGGAAAAAAGTGATCAGGTTACCGTGTACCGTGCAAACAGATGCACCAGGGCCGCTCACCAGGGAGGAATCTCTTAAAGGAGAACTGACCCAGAACTACATTACCTCTTATTACTGCGCGGCAGAGGCAATGCTGCCACCAGACATACAGGGCACCTTATACTTACCCTTTATACATCTAACCTCAACGCTTTTAGGGACTAATCGTAGCCCAAAATATTTCACCCTGCAGGGAGGGGACCATGCAGAAAGCTCCCGAGTGAGGGTCACACACGATAAATCCTTGTGGCATCGCTAAGGCGCCATGCTGAACCGCAGCCACCAGCTACAATGTATGCGATCACCACCAGGGTGCCCAGTAGGGGGATTCGGTCAATATTCCGACTGCAGTGATTCCGGCGCTCAGAACACATTAGGGTTAGGCACTATGGGGAGGGTTAGGTTTAGAGTGCGGGGAGGGGGAGGTTAGGTTACCAGCGTGGGAGGGTTGGGAGAGGGGGACACCTATCGACAGGTGTCAGTATCCTAACCCTGTCAGGATGCCAGCATTGGGATTCTCAACGCTGGGGTCACGAGCATTGGCATAATGTACCCACTCCTCCAGTAGGTGCCCATATCCACATGGGAACATCTCTCTGTCATGTGCTCCCCATCCTGCCTGTGGCTGCTGGGAAGCAGTGTCTCCATCAGAACCAGCCACGTCTTACTGCTCATGTCTGATGTTTTTACCTTCAGTGGTGATTTTTCAATGTTTAATCCACATCAATGGTGATTGGCTCGGCCCCCTCTACCGTTACTGCAACCAGTGCTGTACTGTCATTACTGCCACACACTGATACTGAGGCCGGCACTGTACTATTACTGCAGCCGGTGCTGTACTGTCATTGCTGCCACACACTGACACTGAGGCCAGCACTGTACTATTACTGCAGCCGGTGCTGTACTGTCATTACTGCCACACACTGACACTGAGGCCAGCACTGTACTATTACTGCAGCCGGTGCTGTACTGTCATTGCTGCCACACACTGATACTGAGGCCAGCACTGTACTATTACTGCAGCCGGTGCTGTACTGTCATTGCTGCCACACACTGACACTGAGGCCAGCACTGTACTATTACTGCAGCCGGTGCTGTACTGTCATTGCTGCCACACACTGATACTGAGGACGGCACTGTACTATTACTGCAGCCGGTGCTGTACTGTCATTACTGCCACACACTGATACTGAGGCCGGCACTGTACTACTACTGCAGCCGGTGCTGTACTGTCATTGCTGCCACACACTGATACTGAGGACGGCACTGTACTATTACTGCAGCCGGTGCTGTACTGTCATTGCTGCCACACACTGATACTGAGGACGGCACTGTACTATTACTGCAGCCGGTGCTGTACTGTCATTACTGCCACACACTGACACTGAGGCCGGCACTGTACTATTACTGCAGCCAGTGCTGTACTGTCATTGCTGCCACACACTGATACTGAGGCCGGCACTGTACTATTACTGCAGCCGGTGCTGTACTGTCATTGCTGCCACACACTGATACTGAGGCCAGCACTGTACTATTACTGCAGCCGGTGCTGTACTGTCATTACTGCCACACACTGACACTGAGGCCAGCACTGTACTATTACTGCAGCCGGTGCTGTACTGTCATTGCTGCCACACACTGATACTGAGGCCGGCACTGTACTATTACTGCAACCGGTGCTGTACTGTCATTGCTGACACACACGGATACTGAGGCCGACACTGTACTATTACTGCAGCCGGTGCTGTACTGTCATTGCTGCCACACACTGATACTGAGGATGGCACTGTACTATTACTGCAGCCGGTGCTGTACTGTCATTGCTGCCACACACTGATACTGAGGCCGGCACTGTACTATTACTGCAACCGGTGCTGTACTGTCATTGCTGCCACACACTGATACTGAGGCCGGCGCTGTACTATTACTGTAACCGGTGCTGTACTGTCATTACTGCCACACACTGATACTGAGGCCAGCGCTGTACTATTACTGCCACCGGTGCTGTACTGTCATTGCTGCCACACACTAATACTAAGGCCGGCACTGTACTATTACTGCAACCGGTGCTGTACTGTCATTACTGCCACACACTGATACTGAGGCCGGCACTGTACTATTACTGCAGCCAGTGCTGTACTGTCATTGCAGACACACACTGATACTGAGGCCGGCGCTGTACTATTACTGCAGCCGGTGCTGTACTGTCATTGCTGCCACACACTGATACTGAGGATGGCACTGTACTATTACTGCAGCCGGTGCTGTACTGTCATTGCTTCCACACACTGATACTGAGGCCAGCGCTGTACTATTACTGCAACCGGTGCTGTACTGTCATTGCTGACACACACTGATACTGAGGCCAGTGCTGCTGTCAGATCACAGATGCAGTATGGAAGTGCCGATTTCCAACCAACGCTGCTGTCAGATCGCAGATGCAGTATGGAAGTGTCTATTTCCTACCGACGCTGCTGTTAGATCGCAGATGCAGTATGGAGGTGTCTATTTCCTACTGACGCTGCTGTTAGACACTTCCATACTGCATCTGCGATCTAACAGCAGCGTCGGTAGGAAATAGACACTTCCATACTGCATCTGCGATCTATTTCGTACCGACGCTGCTGTTAGATCGCAGATGCAGTACGGAGGTGTCTATTTCCTACCGATGCTGCTGTTAGATCGCAGATGCAGTACGGAGGTGTCTATTTCCTACCGACGCTGCTGTTAGATCGCAGATGCAGTACGGAGGTGTCTATTTCCTACCGACGCTGCTGTTAGATCGCAGATGCAGTATGGTGGTGTCTATTTCCTACCGACGCTGCTGTTGGATCGCAGATGCAGTACGGAGGTGTCTATTTCCTACCGACGCTGCTGTTACATCGCAGATGCAGTACGGAGGAGTCTATTTCCTACCGACGCTGCTGTCAGATCGCAGATGCAGTACGGAGGTGTCTATTTCCTACCGACGCTGCTGTCAGATCGCAGATGCAGTATGGAGGTGTCTATTTCCTACCGACGCTGCTGTCAGATCGCAGATGCAGTATGGAAGTGTCTATTTCCTACCGACGCTGCTGTCAGATCGCAGATGCAGTACGGAGGTGTCTATTTCCTACCGACGCTGCTGTTAGATCGCAGATGCAGTATGGAAGTGTCTATTTCCTACCGACGCTGCTGTCAGATCGCAGATGCAGTATGGAAGTGTCTATTTCCTACCGACGCTGCTGTCAGATCGCAGATGCAGTATCGAAGTGTCTTTTTCCTACCGACGCTGCTGTCAGATCGCAGATGCAGTATGGAGGTGTCTATTTCCTACCGACGCTGCTGTCAGATCGCAGATGCAGTATCGAAGTGTCTTTTTCCTACCAACGCTGCTGTCAGATCGTAGATGCAGTATGGAGGTGTCTATTTACTACCGACGCTGCTGTCAGATCGCATATGCAGTATGGAGGTGTCTATTTCCTACCGACGCTGCTGTCAGATCGCAGATGCAGTATGGAGGTGTCTATTTCCTACCAACTCTGCTGTCAGATCGCAGATGCAGTATGGAAGTGTCTATTTCCTACCGACGCTGCTGTCAGATCGCAGATGCAGTATGGAAGTGTCTATTTCCTACCGACGCTGCTGTCAGATCGCAGATGCAGTATGGAGGTGTCTATTTCCTACCAACTCTGCTGTCAGATCGCAGATGCAGTACAGAGGTGTCTATTTCCTACCGACGCTGCTGTCAGATCGCAGATGCAGTATGGAAGTGTCTATTTCCTACCGACGCTGCTGTCAGATCGCAGATGCAGTATGGAGGTGTCTATTTCCTACCGACGCTGCTGTCAGATCGCAGATGCAGTACGGAGGTGTCTATTTCCTACCGACGCTGCTGTCAGATCGCAGATGCAGTATGGAAGTGTCTATTTTCTACCGACGCTGCTGTTAGATCGCAGATGCAGTATGGAGGTGTCTATTTCCTACCGACGCTGCTGTCAGATCGCAGATGCAGTACGGAGCTGTCTATTTCCTACCGACGCTGCTGTCAGATCGCAGATGCAGTATGGAGGTGTCTATTTCCTACCGACGCTGCTGTTAGATCGCAGATGCAGTACAGAGGTGTCTATTTCCTACCGACGCTGCTGTCAGATCGCAGATGCAGTATGGAGGTGTCTATTTCCTACCGACGCTGCTGTCAGATCGCAGATGCAGTATGGAGGTGTCTATTTCCTACCGACGCTGCTGTCAGATCGCAGATGCAGTACGGAGGTGTCTATTTCCTACCGACGCTGCTGTCAGATCGCAGATGCAGTATGGAAGTGTCTATTTCCTACCGACGCTGCTGTCAGATCGCAGATGCAGTATGGAAGTGTCTATTTCCTACCGACGCTGCTGTCAGATCGCAGATGCAGTATGGAGGTGTCTATTTCCTACCAACTCTGCTGTCAGATCGCAGATGCAGTACAGAGGTGTCTATTTCCTACCGACGCTGCTGTCAGATCGCAGATGCAGTATGGAAGTGTCTATTTCCTACCGACGCTGCTGTCAGATCGCAGATGCAGTATGGAGGTGTCTATTTCCTACCGACGCTGCTGTCAGATCGCAGATGCAGTACGGAGGTGTCTATTTCCTACCGACGCTGCTGTCAGATCGCAGATGCAGTATGGAAGTGTCTATTTTCTACCGACGCTGCTGTTAGATCGCAGATGCAGTATGGAGGTGTCTATTTCCTACCGACGCTGCTGTCAGATCGCAGATGCAGTACGGAGCTGTCTATTTCCTACCGACGCTGCTGTCAGATCGCAGATGCAGTATGGAGGTGTCTATTTCCTACCGACGCTGCTGTTAGATCGCAGATGCAGTACAGAGGTGTCTATTTCCTACCGACGCTGCTGTCAGATCGCAGATGCAGTATGGAGGTGTCTATTTCCTACCGACGCTGCTGTCAGATCGCAGATGCAGTATGGAGGTGTCTATTTCCTACCGACGCTGCTGTCAGATCGCAGATGCAGTACGGAGGTGTCTATTTCCTACCGACGCTGCTGTCAGATCGCAGATGCAGTATGGAAGTGTCTATTTCCTACCGACGCCTCTTGCCGCATTAGCATACGAGTTGGACGGTATTGCAGAGCCGCTTCCCTGCGGCTCTGCAATCCCACCACATCTGCATCAGGCCTGAGTGCGGAGCCTGATCTCTCTGTCCTGCGTAGAGGAAATGTGGGATTAGCTGCCAGTTACACAGCCAGCACCGATACTACTGCACCAATCCTGCAGGGATATAAAGTTTGGCAGAAGCTGGGAGTAGCCACCATTTGGGGTCCAGCTTGGAGCCCCCAACTCTGGTCTCAGCAGATCTGTGCCCCTCTGGGATCTATGCCCGGGACCTGCAGGGTGAGCAAGGGGTTAAGGTGAAGTTCTGACAGGTATCTGGTTTCTAAGAATAGAACTGAGTAAATTTGCTTTGTGACCTCACTAGTCTGTTCCTCTCCTGAATGACACAGGGGCTGAGCCTATCACACTGGTCTCTGGGCTGGGGGTGGGGGATAGATCCACCTGCTCACAGGTGACTTAGTCATAAAGCCACAGGCAGTGGGATCGCCTCTCACTTCTAGCAAACGCCAGAGGAGAGCTGGAAAGAGGAGAAGGCGACGAGGATGCATCACAGCAGGGTTATTGGGGCGCTCCTGGTCCTGAGTAAGTGCCAAAGGGTGGCTGCACATTGCTGGATGGATGGAGAGAATGGTGGGAGGGGGCAGGGATATTCCCTGGGGCATTGGATGAGGGTCTCGTATTAGGCCACTGGATGAGGGTCCCATATCAGGGCACTGGATGAGGGTCCCATATCAGGGCACAGGATGAGGGTCCCATAACAGGGCACTGGATGAGGGTCCCATATCAGGGCACTGGATGAGGGTCCCATATCAGGGCACTGGATGAGGGTCCCATATCAGGGCACTGGATGAGGGTCCCATATCAGGGCACTGGATGAGGGTCCCATATCAGGGCACAGGATGAGGGTCCCATATCAGGGCACAGGATGAGGGTCCCATATCAGGGCACTGGATGAGGGTCCCATATCAGGGCACTGGATGAGGGTCCCATATCAGGGCACAGGATCAGGGTCCCGTATCAGGGCACTGGATGAGGGTCCCGTATCAGGGCACTGGATTAGGGTCCCGTATTAGGGCACTGGATGAGGGTCCCATATCAGGGCACAGGATGAGGGTCCCGAATTAGGGCACTGGATGAGGGTTCCGTATTAGGGCACTGGATGAGGGTCCTGTAGCAGGGCACTGGATGAGGGTCCCATATCAGGGCACAGGATGAGGGTCCTGTATTAGGGCACTGGACGAGGGTCCCGTATTAGGGCAATAGATGAGGGTACCCTATTAGGGCACTGGGTGAGGGTCCCATATGGAAGACCTATCAGAAGGGTTAATGTTCTGTAGAAAGACAATGTACTGTAGTCAGAACATTCTTAGGAGATTTCCGGCTCATAGCGCTTGGCTCCAGCTAATGTGTCTGGATTGGAATCTCTGCGGGAGTCTTCCACAAGTCTATCTATAATGTATCATGTCATAGAAACGTTATCTACTATCCATAATGTTCCGTAATGTACCGAGAATGTTCCATAATGTGATTTATGGGGAGAATGTTCTATAATGTGATTTCTGAGTAGAATGTTCCATAATGTGATTTCTGAGTAGAATGTTCTATAATGTGATTTCTGAGTAGAATGTTCCATAATGTGATTTCTGAGTGGAATTTTCCATAATGTGATTTCTGAGTAGAATGTTCTATAATGTGATTTCTGAGTAGAGTGTTCCATAATGTGATTTCTGAGTAGAATGTTCCATAATGTGATTTCTGAGTGGAATGTTCCATAATGTGATTTCTGAGTGGAATGTTCTATAATGTGATTTCTGAGTGGAATGTTCCATAATGTGATTTCTGAGTGGAATGTTCCATAATGTGATTTCTGAGTGGAATGTTCCATAATGTGATTTCTGAGTAGAATGTTTTATAATGTGATTTCTGAGTAGAATGTTCCATAATGTGATTTCTGAGTAGAATGTTCCACAATGTGATTTCTGAGTAGAATGTTCCAAAATGTGATTTCTGAGCAGAATGCTCCATAATGTGATTTGAGTAGAATGTTCTATAATGTGATTTCTGAGTGGAATGTTCCGTAATGTGATTTCTGAGTAGAATGTTCTATAATGTGATTTCTGAGTAGAATGTTCCATAATGTGATTTCTGAGTAGAAGGTTCCATAATGTGATTTGAGTAGAATGTTCTGTAATGTGATTTCTTAGTAGAATGTTTTATAATGTGATTTCTGAGTGGAATGTTCCATAATGTGATTTCTGAGTAGAATGTTCCATAATGTGATTTCTGAGTAGAATGTTCCATAATGTGATTTCTGAGTAGAATGTTCTATAATGTGATTTCTGAGTAGAATGTTCTATAATGTGATTTCTGAGTAGAATGTTCCATAATGTGATTTCTGAGTAGAAGGTTCCATAATGTGATTTGAGTAGAATGTTCTGTAATGTGATTTCTTAGTAGAATGTTTTATAATGTGATTTCTGAGTGGAATGTTCCATAATGTGATTTCTGAGTAGAATGTTCCATAATGTGATTTCTGAGTAGAATGTTCCATAATGTGATTTCTGAGTAGAATGTTCTATAATGTGATTTCTGAGTAAAATGTTCCATAATGTGATTTCTGAGTAGAATGTTCTATAATGTGATTTCTGAGTGGAATGTTCTATAATGTGATTTCTGAGTAGAATGTTCTATAATGTGATTTCTGAGTAGAATGTTCTGTAATATAAATATCTGTCTGGAAGTTTCTGGTTGCTCAGAGTCGGCTGATAACTGACAGACTATGTATTGCAGTATACTCCCTGATTTACCTTTGTTTTCTCTTGGCGTAACTTTTAATCTGCAGTTGTTTTTTGGTGTTTTCATTGTGTTATATTTTCATCTCTGATGGTTCCCGGTATTTTCCCATCCCCCAGCTCTGCCCGGTCACTGTTATTGTGATCTTCTGCTTATCTGCTAATTAAAGAGGAACAATCACATCTTGTTCAGTACAGTTAAGGCTTAAGCTGCTCATACACATGAGAGGATCCGGCAGACGGTGCGACAGTCTGAGCGATAATCTTGAAGTGACGCTGTTCACTTAGCAATTTATCGTTACTCTTTACAGTACCAGTGATCGCTCATCTCGTACAGTCACAGAGAAGCTGTGCGTACGACCACCAAATGTCACATTTAATGGGCAATCTATATAGAGAATGTCCCCAGATCGTTAGTCATTACCATACGCGGGTGAGATATAGCCATGTCTATAGAAGAAGGGTCTGACAGAACGTGCCTGAAAATCAGACCGTGAGATTAGAAATGCTTTTTGAGCTTATGCCAATTATTGTTACTGTACATACACTGAGCAACAGTCACTCAGAAAGGGAGCAGATAGTCTGGATTGGCTGGATTATCTTTTAGTGTATATCGCAGAGGATCAGGGAGATCTGCAGGATACAGGGGATCAGGGAGATCTGAAGTTTAAAAGGGATTGAGGAGATCTGCAGCTTGCTGGGGATCGGAGAGATCTGCAGGTTACGAGGGATGGGGAGATCTGCAGGATACTAAGGGTCAGGGAGATCTGCAGGACATGGGGGATCGGAGAGAATTGCGAGTTCTGAAGGATCAGGGACATCTACAGGATATGGGCATCGGGGAGATCTACAGGTTAAGGGTACAGGGGATCGGGGAGATCTGCAGGATATGGGGCATCGGTGAGCTCTACAGGGTCTCTCTCCCAGGATATTCTCTCCTCTCTTTCCCCCGGGAAATTCTATCCTTACTCGCTCTCTCTCTCCTGGGGTATTCTGTCCTCTCTCTTCCTGTGGATCTCTCTCCCCCCAGGATACTCTGATCTCCCTCCCCCCCCAGGATACTCTGATCTCCCTCCCCCCCAGGATACTCTGATCTCCCTCCCCCCCAGGATACTCTGATCTCTCTCTCCCCCAGGATACTCTGATCTCTCTCTCCCCCAGGATACTCTGATCTCTATCCCCCCAGGATACTCTGATCTCTCTCCCCCAGGATACTCTGATCTCTCTCCCCCCAGGATACTCTGATCTCTCTCCCCCCAGGATACTCTGATCTCCCTCCCTCCAGGATACTCTGATCTCCCTCCGCCCCCAGGATACTCTGATCTCCCTCCCCCCCCAGGATACTCTGATCTCTCTGTCCTCTCTCTCCCCCCAGGATACTCTGATCTCTCTGTCCTCTCTCTCCCCCCAGGATACTCTGATCTCTCTCCCCCCAGGATACTCTGATCTCTCTCTCCCCCCAGGATACTCTGATCTCTCTCTCCCCCAGGATACTCTGGTCTCTCTCTCCCCCCAGGATACTCTGATCTCTCTCCCCCCCAGGATACTCTGATCTCTCTCTCCCCCAGGATACTCTGATCTCTCTCTCCCCCAGGATACTCTGATCTCTCTCTCCCAATATACTCTCTGTCCTCTCTCCCCCCCCGGGATACTCTGATCTCTCTCCAGCCTCACTTATGTATTATCCTCCTCTGTTTGCTGTGTAATGTTGGAGCGCAGCTGCACAGGTAGCTCTGTGGTTTTGGCCTGAGACACTGAGCTTATGAAACGTAGGCCAAGGATGACTGCTGAAGTGAAACTGAGAGTCACACATAAGTCAGACTCAGTGAGGCAGCCCTTGTGTGGCCATACAGACCAGGAATAATACTTATCAAACATCTTTTTCACTTTTTTTGTAAATTTTTTTCTTACCTGTCTAAATTCTACTTTTCAAACAAAATTGTAAATCAAGATAATCAGAGACATTTACCAGATCTCCTAACACAACAACCAAAACAATTAGTAAAATTGGGGGAGCGGCCTAAGGTTAAAAGATTTCCATTTAGCAAATCAGCATACAGGAGCGCAAACACTCATTGCTTAACCACCAGAGGACGCACATACAGCGCAATGTCACTGGGTCATCCCATTGTTCCTGATACCTCTAGATTATAATGA
>JAUIMM010000355.1:107500-258614 GCA_031769625.1 Taudactylus pleione
GAACCCACCACAGCTACAGCAAGTACTAAAAATACCACAGGATCCACAGTATCTACTACAGGTGGTCAGAATACCACAGAACCCACCACAGCTACAGCAAGTACTCAGAATACCACAGGGTCCACAGTAACTACTACAGGTGGTCATAATACCACAGAACTCTCCACAGCTACAGTAAGTACTCAGAATACCACAGGGTCCACAGTAACTACTACAGGTGGTCAGAATACCACAGAACTCTCCACAGCTACAGCAAGTACTCAGAATACTACAGGGTTCACATTATCTACTACAGGTGGTCAGAATACCACAGAACCAACTACAGCTACAGCAAGTACTCAGAATACCACAGGGTCCACAGCATCTACTCAATTAGTAACCACAGGTTCCCAAAGCACTATCATCTATATGCAACTACATATTACTAGTGAGAACTTCTCTCGCTCTCTAAATAATCCCCTCTCTCCAGAGTTTAAGAATCTGGAGACCAAAGTCCAGCAATTGGTGAGTGGCTTCATGTTTTCAGTGTTTGCTCACAGCTGTGTACACTTGTATACTTTCCCTTACTATACTAATTTCTCTATTCATATTCCTTGCAGTACAATGAAGTATATAACTGCTCCAACTGCACTACACGAGCTACATACCTTGGTGTAGTCATCCTGGCTTTTAGGTGAGTCTTTGCCCAACATAAGCTACTGTAGCCTTACCTAGGCACGTACAGAGCTATTAGTGGTGCCTCAGACACGGCAGCGGAAATTCAAATTATGTACAATGTTACAATGTTTAAAAACCAACTGCTCTGTCTCCGGGTTATAATGGTCATCTAATAGAGAGCGTCTGTTTATTAGATGTATGAGACCCAACTTACTCAAGCAAGATCTAACTTAGTATTTTCTTCCCATAGGGCTGGGTCTGTGATTACCGACACCAGAGCTGACTTTACAGTACCTCAGACACCAGGAGAGGTGCAAAACATCATGGAGACGAGCTTACAGAGGAGTGACAACACGATTAATGGACTAACTGTGTCTAGCGTACAGGGTGAGAGTGCGAAATGCGTTGTACACAGTTATAGCTGATCTGAAGGTATATTGCTCATTTGCCCCAGGGAAAAAACTGAGCATTGCAATACTCTACCCTGCTAACTTATGAGTAATAATAACCCTAAACAATCCCAATTCTCAGAAGACATTTGAAGTTTTCTGGTGAGCTAAGGGCGCTTAGGCAGATCATAGAGCACTATCATAGAAAGTGAGGAATACCTTCCAATCCTTAAACCTGCCCACACTCGTAATAAACACCCCCATTCATAAGCCTATTGAAGTCGTTGGCTCTTAACTTACAGTACTTTCTACTTTGGTCTCTCCCAGTTGACATTGGCTACTCACCATCATGATAGGTACCCCCCACATCTCATGTTCTCCTGTCTCTGTTCCATCTCCAGCAGACTTCTTACTCCCCTATAACAGCCTCTTTACCTTCTGCCTGACTTTTGCTTCCTTCACCCACCTACATCCAAATACATGCCCACAGCCACACCTTCAATCTGATCTTTTCTCAGCCCCACTCAAGCAACTCCCTTCTTCTAATGCTACCCTTTCCCGCCCTGATGTGGTGGTCTCTTTCAACAATACTACACTCACTGCAGTCCTACAAAAGGTATCTCTGTACACTTCACATAGTCTCTGGCTACCCAAGCCCAGCCTACTACTCCAAACTGACCTGGACCTGCCAATGCATCAAATGTATCAAATGAGAAAATGTATCTCTAATGCCAACTTTCTCCACTACAAAGATATATTTTCTTATTATTACAGTGCCACATCCCCCACCAAACAAACCTCCTCTAAGTCTCTAGTATTCACACTCATATCCTCCGATACAGCCTCAATGCTCCTTATGGTGCATCCTCCTCTCCATCCCGTCTGTCAGTTGGGTTTCCTCAAGGCTGTCCTATTCTGAAGGACCTCTGCTTTCTTCTCTTTATACCTCCTCTCTTGTTAAACGGAAATGAAACATCAGTCTCCACTACCACTTCTGTGAAGATTACTCGAATTTGCCTCTCCTTCCCTAACACCTCTACTTTTCTTTTCTTTTAGTTCAACTGTATTTGCACCTTCTACATTTGGAACATGTCCAAAATGGAGTTCATCATCTTCCCTCCTCTCACTGTCACTACCATCTTTAATCTATCTCACTATCGACAATATAAAACTCTTCTTCACATTCCCCCATGTTCTTGGAATCATCTGCGACTGCACCCTCAAATCCAGTCCCACAATGCCAGAATACTCCCCTGTCTGACCAGAGTCTGGTTCAACCTTCAAATACTATCTGAAAACCCATCTCTTCATTGTAGGCCAACTCCACCTGATACTACTCTCTGTGGGACTTCCAACTGCCATCCCATCAATCTAGCTCATATTGTCTAAGCATTTCCCGCACACTCTACATTGAATGCTCTGAGGAGCAAGGCCCTGTCTACCCTATGTCTAATATTTGTACCTTCACTGCCACTCTTGAACGTCTTTGTTCTATATGTATGAAAAATGTGTCTGTGTATTACAGCTAATATCACAGAACCCACCATAACTACAGCAAGTCCTCAGACTACCACAGGGTCCACAGTAACTACTACAGGTGATCATAATACCACAGAACCCACCACAGCTACAGCAAGTACTCAGAATACCACAGGGTCCACAGTAACTACTACAGGTGGTCATAATACCACAGAACCCACCACAGCTACAGCAAGTACTCAAAATACCACAGGGTCCACAGTAACTACTACAGGTGGTCATAATACCACAGAACCCACCACAGCTACAGCAAGTACTCAAAATATCACAGGATCCACAGTAACTACTACAGGTGGTCATAATACCACAGAACCGACCACAGCTACAGCAAGTAATCAGAATATCACAGGATCCACAGTAACTACTACAGGTGGTCATAATACCACAGAACCCACCACAGCTACAGCAAGTACTCAGAATACCACAGGGTCCACAGTAACTACTACAGGTGGTCATAATACCACAGAACTCACCACAGCTACAGCAAATACTCAAAATACCACAGGATCCACAGTATCTACTACAGGTGGTCAGAAGGCCACAGAACCCACCACAGCTACAGCAAGTACTCAGAATACCACAGGGTCCACAGTAACTACTACAGGTGGTCAGAATACCACAGAACCCACCACAGCTACAGCAAGTACTCAGAATACCACAGGGTCCATAGAAACTACTACAGGTGGTCAGAAGACCACAGAACCCACCACAGCTACAGCAAGTACTCAGAATACCACAGGGTCCACAGTAACTACTACAGGTGGTCAGAATACCACAGAACCCACCACAGCTACAGCAAGTACTCAGAATACCACAGGGTCCACAGTATCTACTACAGGTGGTCATAATACCACAGAACCAACCACAGCTACAGCAAGTACCCAGAATACCATAGGGTCCACAGCACCTACTCAGTTAGTAACCACAAGTTCCCAAATCACTGTCATCTATATGCAACTACGTATTACTAGTGAGGACTTCTCTACCTCTCTAAATAATCCCCTCTCTCCAGAGTATAAGAATCTGGAGACCAAAGTCCAGCAATTGGTGAGTGGCTTCATGTTTTCAGTGTTTGCTCATAGCTGTGTACACTTGTATACTTTCCCTTACTATACTAATTTCTCTATTCATATTCCTTGCAGTACAATGAAGTATATAACTGCTCCACATGCATTACACGAGCTACATACCTTGGTGTAGTCATCCTGACTTTTAGGTGAGTCTTGGCCCAACATAAACTACTGTAGCCTTACCTAGGCACGTACAGAGCTATTAGTGGTGCCTCAGACACGGCAGAAATGCAAATTCTTTATGACATTTCAGTGTTTAGAAGCCAACTGCCCAGTCTCCGGGTTATAATGGTCATTTGTTACTGAATGCAAAGTTTATTCTCCCAAAAGAAAACTGGGCATAATATTGCAAAATTTTCACACCTGGAAATTTTTCTTGTCCATGTGTCATCCTGCAAAACGTTGAGTGTGTTCCATTCCGTATGGTTCAAGCCATAGCAGCATTATAGAACCTATATTGTTACCATGGGGACCACTCTGCTGTTGCTGTCTATGAAAGATATTTAGCTTCACCTTCGCAGGATAAATATCAGCTGTAAATAATAGTAACAGAGTTTAATCTGCAGATCTTCTATCCATATATTAATTTTCTGGGCAGCCAGAGGAACACAAAGGGATGGGCAACCTTGTGGCCCCCTAGCTGCTGGGGAAAATGAAATCCCAGCTAAAGGCTCTTGGGGCATGTTGGTACTTTTTTTTCTACAATGATTGGGGGGCCACAGTCTCTGCTACTCTTGGGGCCTGATTCAGAGCTGCTCGTAAGCGGCCGCTCGTTCGCTCCGAGTGATGTTTGCCCAACTGCGCATGCGTACGGATCGTTATACGCATGGGCGAACCAGTAAGTGCGGCCGAAAATCGTTTGTTCGCTAAATAGCGAATGCCTGCTAATATGAGTGACAGGAGGAGGCGTATGTGGGTGGTAACAGGGGAAGGTGCTTGAAAACGGGGAGTGGAAATCAGAACGCAGGCGTGCATAATTAATACTGGAGCGTCATTGACCACGTCACTGGGTTATTTTATAGTCAGAACTGCTCGCAAATTTGTGGTAGCAAACACCAGCCACAAGAATAGCGAGCAGTTCATACGCTGTTCGATGTACTCGATTAATCTAATAAATAGCGGACATGACGTATGATGCGAGCGGCCAGGGGGCGTCTTTTTCAAAATTACGTTCGCATGTTTTGTTCGCTCGTTCAGACATAGAGGAGTCAACAGACCGCAAAGAGCGAATGGTTCATTTGAATAGCCACCCCTTTTTGTTGAACAAATGACCGCAAATAGCGACCGGCTCTGAATCAGGCCCTTAGTGTACACAAGCTCAGTCACGCACAGTCTAACGTTGCACCATATTCTCGCAGTGCCGGATCTGTGATCGCCAACACCAGAGCTCAATTCAAAGGACCGCAGACAGCAGCAGGAGTGCAGGACATCATGGAGAAGATCTTACAGAGCAACAACAACGTCATTAACACACTAACAATAACTAATGTACAAGGTGAGAGTGACTGTGCGAAACGCGTGCATAGAATATTTGCTGCTCTACTCTCTGTCTCTTCCCCCTCAATCTTCCATCAGTAATTCTGGAAGATCTCCCCACCAACCCTCTGCCATCTGCATTCCGATGTCCAAAATGGAGCTCATCATCTTTCCTCCTGTAATATCTCTCCTTGCTGATGATACTCTTCCCATTCCCCATCCCCATTGCCTTGGTGTCCTCCCTTACACATCCAGTCCTACATTGCCAAACTACTATAGGGATGGCCATCGACCATCGATAGTTAATAAAACTTTGATGGTTAACTACTGATGGTCGATGGTTTTGCCATCGATGACAGAGTAGGACCCGATGTTTTTGATTTGGTCTGCGGCTCTCCATGCCCGCCAGCAGCGGTGGTCATCGGGTGGTTCACCATAGATGGTTTAGTTCCATTGATGTAATCTGGACAGTCCAGCAATAGTCATCCCTAGAGTATTCCCTTTTCTGACCAGAATCTCGCATTTCCCTCTCCCTCTAGAGTGTCAGCTTGTTGTGGTCTCTTATATATAAATGCTGATGATGACTTGTGAGCATTGCCAGTAGGGATCACAGCAGGATATGCCCGGTTGGGGGGACTAATAACGTTGGGCTGGTTATTCCTGCACTTGTTTATACTCAGATTATCTGTCTTCCTCCCCATTTCAGCCAGTCACTCACCGATTACGTCCGGCAGCAGTACAGATGTGCCCGGGTGGGGCATTGCGCTGCTTGTCCTGGTGGCAGTTATCCTCCTGCTTGCCATCATCTTCCTCATTGTCATGGTGAGTACGCATAAACCTTATTGCTTCCTTCCTTATTCTCTCTTATTTCATCTTCCCCAATCTCGGGACAGAATGGCTGTATACACTGCATGTAAGGCCATTTTATACTCTTCGTCAGGGTCAGACCCCGTTATTAGGAGGTGTAACGTTACCCCACTCAGAGCCGGACAAAGTTTTATGCAAGTGGCTCTGACAATAAAATGCTGAGTTTTCTATCCCCCGATAGCATCCAGGTCCCTTTACTGTTGCTCTTCTTTCCTAGTTTATCTTGCTTATCACCCCCTCCCACCCCTCATAACTCCTCCGTCTGTCTCTCCTCAGGCCATAATGTTATGCCGCAGAAGAAGCACGGGGCACATGGATGTTTTTGCTAGTCGTGGCTCGTACCACTCCATGAATGACTACACATCCTACCAAACTCACGGACGATATATTGCCCCAAACAAAAATGAGGTAAGTGTCCGACACTCTGCGTGAAACACCAAACAGCAATATGCAGTCATTTTATACTGAGTTTAATGCTCATATAGGTGTATATATAGTAAAGTTGACTGCTGATAAAATTGATGTCATCGAATTGACATGTAATGACAGTTGCTATGAACTCTGACCCCTCCCATCAGTGTCAGTGATGTCACTTTCAGAGAGTTCTGGCACAACACACATCTACAGTCTCCACACACTGCCCCCTACTTACTTATCACATCATAGTGACATCACAGACACCCCTGATAATCACCCAATAACAGCATCACACCACAACCAAACATGTATAAGAGAAAGGAAAAGGGCACCCAGGGAAGCACAGGCCACATACAGGGGCTTAATCATCATTATATAATTGCGGCATATTCCCCGAAATCACCCATTTTTCAGGGGGTATATCCGCAAATATTAAGGGTTCCCCATATGTACTATGGCGATATCTCCGATATCTGCTGCAGTCCCTCTATTTCCGACAGTATCGCGCCCAGATAGCACTAAGTAGGTGATTATTGATAAATGGGCCCCACTGAGAAAGCGCTCTGTACAGGAGAAAAGGTCGGGACATCCCAAAAAGTACAATAGTGACGATGACAAGAGAAAACATGAATGACGAGCATCATCTATATAATAACATCACGTGCTGATCACAATCACATTAACACGTTGGTGCACGTCAGATCTAACGTGCACCGCTCGCACCTATCTCATTACAAAAACAAACGTCCACACGCCGTGAGCACCCCACAACCCCATCACACTCCCCCCCACCCTCACATACAAAATGATTACACAAACCCCACATAAAGCACAGCACACGCTATAGAGAGAGAGAGAAGGAGAATGATTCTATCTGCCGCATACTATCGGTAGATGTGGGCAGCGTTTAGCGGTGTCACATCACCCACTGGGCTGTAGGGAGCTCTCAGAGTGGGGTTATAGTCCTGCGTCTCCTGTCGCTGCTCCCGATTAATGATTAACTGTCCAGATCCTTCCTGCAGAGAGAGAAGAGATAGCGGCAGGTGGCTCACACACATGGCGGACAGCAGAGCTCTCATTCCCTCACGTCACTATTAGTGCAGGTTAGGATTCGAGTATATCTTAGAGGGAAAGAGTCCAGCAACAGCCTCGAGGGCTTGAACCCTTGGCAAGCTGTGGCCTGTGGATCGCAGAACAAGATGCGGCCTTGGCAGCGGTGGTCTGGTGAGAGACCTTTACCGTCGGGTTGATACAGGAGGTGGTACACAGGATTGTGTACTTAGGATGCTGGATTGCGGCCTGTGCCGTTGGGTTGACACAAGCGCTGGTGCACTAGATTGCGTACCCTGGACGCTGGATTGCGGCCTGTGCCGTTGGGTTGACACAAGCGCTGGTGCACTAGATTGCGTACCCTGGACGCTGGATTGCGGCCTGTGCCGTTGGGTTGACACAAGTGGTGGTATGCTAGATTGCGTACCCTGGACGCTGGATTGCGGCCTGTGCCGTTGGGTTGACACAAGTGGTGGTATGCTGGATTGCGTACCTTGGACGCTGGATTGCGGCCTGTGCCGTTGGGTTGACACAAGTGGTGGTATGCTGGATTGCGTACCTTGGACGCTGGATTGCGGCCTGTGCCGTTGGGTTGACACAAGCGGTGGTATGCTGGATTGCGTACCTTGGATGCTGGATTGCGGCCTGTGCCGTTGGGTTGACACAAGTGGTGGTATGCTAGATTGCGTACCCTGGACGCTGGATTGCGGCCTGTGCCGTTGGGTTGACACAAGTGGTGGTATGCTAGATTGCGTACCCTGGACGTTGGATTGCGGCCTGTGCCGTTGGGTTGACACAAGTGGTGGTATGCTAGATTGCGTACCCTGGACGCTGGATTGCGGCCTGTGCCGATGGGTTGACACAAGTGGTGGTATGCTAGATTGCGTACCCTGGACGCTGGATTGCGGCCTGTGCCGTTGGGTTGACACAAGTGGTGGTATGCTGGATTGCGTACCTTGGAAGCTGGATTGCGGCCTGTACCGTTGGGTTGACACAAGTGGTGGTATGCTAGATTGCGTACCCTGGACGCTGGATTGCGGCCTGTGCCGTTGGGTTGACACAAGCGGTGGTATGCTGGATTGCGGCCTGTGCCGTTGGGTTGACAGAAGTGGTGGTATGCTGGATTGCGTACCTTGGACGCTGGATTGCGGCCTGTGCCGTTGGGTTGACACAAGTGGTGGTATGCTGGATTGCGTACCTTGGACACTGGATTGCGGCCTGTACCGTTGGGTTGACACAAGTGGTGGTATGCTGGATTGCGTACCTTGGACGCTGGATTGCGGCCTGTGCCGTTGGGTTGACACAAGTGGTGGTATGCTGGATTGCGTACCTTGGACACTGGATTGCGGCCTGTGCCGTTGGGTTGACACAAGTGGTGGTATGCTGGATTGCGTACCTTGGACGCTGGATTGCGGCCTGTGCCGTTGGGTTGACACAAGCGCTGGTGCGCTAGATTGCGTACCCTGGACGTTGGATTGCGGCCTGTGCCGTTGGGTGACACAAGTGGTGGTATGCTAGATTGCGTACCCTGGACGCTGGATTGCAGCCTGTGCCGTTGGGGTTGATACAAGTGGTGGTATGCTAGATTGCGTACCCTGGACGCTGGATTGCGGCCTGTGCCGTTGGGTTGACACAAGTGGTGGTATGCTGGATTGCGTACCTTGGACGCTGGATTGCGGCCTGTGCCGTTGGGTTGACACAAGTGGTGGTATGCTAGATTGCGTACCCTGGACGCTGGATTGCGGCCTGTGCCGTTGGGTTGACACAAGTGGTGGTATGCTAGATTGCGTACCCTGGACGCTGGATTGCGGCCTGTGCCGTTGGGTTGACACAAGCGCTGGTGCACTAGATTGCGTACCTTGGACGCTGGATTGCGGCCTGTGCCGTTGGGTTGACACAAGTGGTGGTATGCTGGATTGCGTACCTTGGACGCTGGATTGCGGCCTGTGCCGTTGGGTTGACACAAGCGGTGGTATGCTGGATTGCGTACCTTGGACGCTGGATTGCGGCCTGTGCCGTTGGGTTGACACAAGCGCTGGTATGCTGGATTGCGTACCTTGGACGCTGGATTGCGGCCTGTGCCGTTGGGTTGACACAAGTGGTGGTATGCTGGATTGCGTACCTTGGACGCTGGATTGCGGCCTGTGCCGTTGGGTTGACACAAGCGGTGGTATGCTGGATTGCGTACCTTGGACGCTGGATTGCGGCCTGTGCCGTTGGGTTGACACAAGCGCTGGTGCGCTAGATGGCGTACCCTGGACGTTGGATTGCGGCCTGTGCCGTTGGGTTGACACAAGTGGTGGTATGCTAGATTGCGTACCCTGGACGCTGGATTGCGGCCTGTGCCGTTGGGTTGACACAAGTGGTGGTATGCTAGATTGCGTACCCTGGACGTTGGATTGCGGCCTGTGCCGTTGGGTTGACACAAGTGGTGGTATGCTAGATTGCGTACCCTGGACGCTGGATTGCGGCCTGTGCCGATGGGTTGACACAAGTGGTGGTATGCTAGATTGCGTACCCTGGACGCTGGATTGCGGCCTGTGCCGTTGGGTTGACACAAGTGGTGGTATGCTGGATTGCGTACCTTGGAAGCTGGATTGCGGCCTGTGCCGTTGGGTTGACACAAGTGGTGGTATGCTAGATTGCGTACCCTGGACGCTGGATTGCGGCCTGTGCCGTTGGGTTGACACAAGCGGTGGTATGCTGGATTGCGGCCTGTGCCGTTGGGTTGACACAAGTGGTGGTATGCTGGATTGCGTACCTTGGACGCTGGATTGCGGCCTGTGCCGTTGGGTTGACACAAGTGGTGGTATGCTGGATTGCGTACCTTGGACGCTGGATTGCGGCCTGTGCCGTTGGGTTGACACAAGTGGTGGTATGCTGGATTGCGTACCTTGGACGCTGGATTGCGGCCTGTGCCGTTGGGTTGACACAAGTGGTGGTATGCTGGATTGCGGCCTGTGCCGTTGGGTTGACACAAGTGGTGGTATGCTGGATTGCGTACCTTGGACGCTGGATTGCGGCCTGTGCCGTTGGGTTGACACAAGCGCTGGTGCGCTAGATTGCGTACCCTGGACGTTGGATTGCGGCCTGTGCCGTTGGGTGACACAAGTGGTGGTATGCTAGATTGCGTACCCTGGACGCTGGATTGCAGCCTGTGCCGTTGGGGTTCACACAAGTGGTGGTATGCTAGATTGCGTACCCTGGACGCTGGATTGCGGCCTGTGCCGTTGGGTTGACACAAGTGGTGGTATGCTGGATTGCGTACCTTGGACGCTGGATTGCGGCCTGTGCCGTTGGGTTGACACAAGTGGTGGTATGCTAGATTGCGTACCCTGGACGCTGGATTGCACACTCTGGACACTGAGTGCTGTCTAGATGACACAAACGGCAGGTAACAAAAGCTGACAGGAGGACTCGGCACTCAACTGGATAACAGGAGACAACGCCAAAACCAGAAACACGTGAAGCGCTATCACTGGCATCGGAGCAGCGTTCGCACAAGAAGGAAATAGCCGCAGGAACCAATCCAGAACAGAGCAGGGATGATGGGACAGCTGATAGGAGTTCAGCGAATGGTCCCCCGGCGTTCACATGAGCGGCTTGTGAAAGTGCATTAATGAATAATGTATATTATAGGAATGTAAGGACCGGGGACATGAGACTGCCCGCAGATGGCGATGGTGACTAGTTTTACCATCACTGGCGAAGTCCTGATGACTAATACCGGCCGTGGCCTGTGGGAGGTTCAGCCATCGATAGCTCAGTCATCAATGGTTTCTAGCCGATGGTTAAAAATCATCGACCGTTGATGGCACTGTGGGCGATGGTCTACCTTATTGCTCCCACCTCTCCCCTGAATTAGCCGTTTGTAATTCTAACAGGTGATTGGCCGATTGCTGATTGGCTCCACTTTGCCAGATGCTAGCGCTGCTTCATACCACCCGCTTCCTGCCAGCCATTGTACCATTTCTGTAGGGTAAAAACAGTAAGGAACTAACCTCATATATGCTAACAGCACCTGTGACTATTGTTGATATTTGGGTGTTATCTGTTGGTGGTATACATAGTGATACAGCAACACCAGCACGATTGGAGACTCACCAAACAGTCCAGGTGTGTAACCAGGTGTCAGGTATACTGTACAGGTGCAGCCGTACTCACTGTCACACACTTGTTATCTGGATGGAGCGGAGCTTGAGCAGGACATACAGAGCACCAGCCGGTGATGTATGGAGGTAGCGTAGCAAGTATAGGCAGAATACGCAGTATATACAGTCCATATATGTAGGATAATGTACAGGGTCTCTGTGTCCCTGTGTAGCGCTCATACACAATGACAACATGGCGCTATCCATGCACAGGAGAACAACTGGCAGCCATCTTGGTAAAGGCTTCATCTGAGGAGGCAGTGCAGCAGCGAATACATATTTCAACAACTCTTAAAAATAACATATACACTAATATCACATGTGCCTCTTGTAAATCTCATAGACACTAATAGCATATGTGTATCTTACAAATAACATGTACACTAATAGCATGTATTACCTGTAACAAATCTCATGTACATTAACAGCACATGTTCCTCTTACAAATCCCATGTACACTAATATCACCTGTGCATCTTACAAATCCCATGTACACTATTAAGGACTATATATACTTTGCAGCAGATCCTCCTTCTTATCCTTAGTAAATGACATTAAGCTCATCCAGCGTCTGCCATGTCAGATTGTCCCCCCAGCTCTGCCCTTGGTAACTGTGTCCTGTGTCCGGTTCCAGCAGGATAGCTGAGCACACACAGAGGAGAAAGTGACATTTGCATGATAAACGCGGACAGTCTGCTGGGAAATGACGGCTACACCTCGTCTCACTGACACAATAGTACCTGCAGCCTTTCAGCACTTCTATATAGATCTATAGGTATATTATACATATAAACCTCCCATTATCACAGATGTATAATAGACGGACAGGTCACAGCTGCTTTATCATTGGCGCATAAGGTGTTATAGTACAATATCTCTTCCTATATATATATATATCCCACAAAATAAGGTGGCACTCCGAGACTTGCATCAAACGTGATACCTAGTGTGCTTAATAAATGTTTTGGGGTCCAGTACCCCTTCATCAGGACAGGATAAAGGGGTCGTGGACCCCGAAACGTTGATTAAACACACTAGGTATCACTTAGAAAAACAGGTGTTCGGAGCACTATTCGGGTCAATCTGATATGATGTCCAAATAGTTTTCTCTGGTATTGTTTAAAATATAACTTTTATTTCTTTAATACTTCATAAAATTATTTAACTTAGTCCAAAATTGGGCGAAATATGTAACAATTAAAATCAATGAATAAAGAAAAATGTGTATACTGTACATATTTAGAAAATAATACATTTCAAGTGGTGTAAAAATGCCACCTATAATCAGTCTGTGTCACGTCTTTTATAACAATACAGAGGGCTGAAAAACTCTTAGTATTATTTCCTTAATATATCCCCAATATTTTTAGTGATAGATGATTGGTTGGAATGAAAATCTGGTAATGTATGGGAGTAACTGACAATCAGCAATTTGCTCCCAAACGCCGGAAAATGGACAAAAACTGATGTTGGAACAAATTGTTTAGATCAAACATTTAACAAACTTGTCTGACGTCATTTTCATCTGTTTTCTGGCATTTAGGAGCAACTTGCTGATCATCAGTTACTCCCATACGTTACCAGATTTACATTCCAACCAATCACCTAGTTGGATGGTTGGACAGATAATCTGTACTTGTGTATGCAGCATAAGGCTACTCACAACGGCAGTCTCATCTACGTAGCTGAGATTAGTACATCAGCATTGGAAGAAGCTACACAGTCCTCAGCACTCCCACAAAACGGAGGCGGCACGCTGCCCCCTCCCCGCCACCAAACGCAGTACAGATCCTGCACACACGCAGATCCAAAGCAATCGGAGATGTGCGCAAACCATGGAATCTGAGCAGCCCCATAGTCCGCTAGGTGCCCATCACTACGGTTATAAACACATTTTATAATATCCTGCCGGGAGGGGCTGGAGTCTGGGAGAGCTTTTATATGTACGCAAATACCACGTAATTATCAGACTGCAACGTTACAGTGACAACAAGGAATCATCATTGTCCCCAGGACTCTCAGGATTTATTTAATATGTAAACAGGGTCCAAGCGGTGCTGTAATGAGTGACTGTCCCTGCTAGCCGCCCGCAGCCTATGGATAGTATACCATGTTATCCTGCTCCCCTCACCTGGCCATGGGAGAGCTCATTGTCTCATCGTAAGCTGATCCGTCTGCACTTCCACCTCATTCCCAGCCTCTAATCCTGTCTCCAAAATAACTCCATGTACTTTATTATAAGTGGTTTCACATTCTTACCTGGGTGGCCGGGCAGGACGTCCCCTCTCTAGCATTAACCCTCTCTTTCTCTCCTCAGACGTCAGGAAACGGAACCAAGAACGAATACTCCTACACCAACCAGGGCCTGGAAACAAACAACCTATAAATGCAGAATAGAGTCCAACAGAACACTCTCTTCTTCATGGACATCCGACTACATGGACAAGAGACAACAGGGCGATCAGCACCTGCACTGCACCTTTACGTCCAACTCATGGACCTGCTGCACCTCTCCAGGTAATGTGGAAACATTGTATCTACAGAGGACATTTCTGGACCCATCCTCTGGATACATTGTAACTTCAGAGGACGTTTCTGGACCCATCCTCTGGATACATTGTATCTTCAGAAGACATTTCTGGACCCATCCTCTGGATACATTGTACCTTCAGAAGACATTTCTGGACCCATCCTCTGGATACATTGCATTTTGAGAAGACATTTCTGGACCCATCCTCTGGATACACTATCTTCAGAGGACATTTCTGGACCCATCCTCTGGATACACTATCTTCAGCGGACATTTCTGGACCCATCCTCTGGACACATTGTATCTTCAGAGGACATTTCTGGACCCATCCTCTGGACACATTGTATCTTCAGAGGACATTTCTGGACCCATCCTCTGGACACATTGTATCTTCAGAGGACATTTCTGGACCCATCCTCTGGACACATTTTTATCTCTAGACCAACTGTATGGTCCACATTATCTGTCTCCTCAGCATTTATGGATGAACCCTACGGACAAAGCCTTCTCCTATTGGTTGTGGGCACGAGTCTGATGTTATATGCGGAGTAATATGATTTCTAGAACATAACTACATACAGCAACATACCAGACTTATTAGCATGATTACATATGACAGGGGTACATAGAAATTACTGCCAAGGTCAGCCACTCGCTATTTTACCGTTGACTGGGAGGAAGGCGAAAAACCTTACATCAAGACTTCTCCAATTGTTTCATACATCACGTCTGACTGATCGTCTGCCTACTAGTGCCTTCAGGCTGAAATCCATCACTCTCCAGCACCCGAGAAAACGCTGCACAAATTGAATAGGAGAAACCTCTGAGTCTCTTTATTAGAACAAATGAATCCACCTACATTCTGCACTATTATAAACACAGGACATTTGCCTGCAGCTATGCCGGAGCTATGCACAGGTCCTGGGGCACTAGATGCTATCATTTAGAGATTGCCTATTGAACTATGAAACCGCTGGGTGAGTGAACGAGGTGAATGATCGCAATGATGACAGTAAACATGCTATGTGTATAGTGACCCACCCCGAGACCTGTTGGGACTCGCCAGTTTCCCAGCTTTGGTTCTGCAATGATTCACAGGCCTGGAGCAAGACCTGGAGGTAGTATCCATGCTACTCCATCAGTACTGGCATCACCGTGTGTATGTGACAGGGCACATGGATGGCAGCCCAGGGACACATGCTGATTGCCGCCATGTGCCCTGTAACTGGGTAGAGCGTTGCAGCAATGGAGGGTGATGCAGCTTCTAAGCTTAGCAGATGCTGTCTCTGGGTATACAGGGTCTCATGTAAGTATTCGGGTAGATTTGGGAGGAAGAACACACCCTAGCTCACTTCTTAATGGCAAGTGCACAAATAAAGACGCAAAAGCATGAAGTATTTCCAATGCTGGCAAATAGGACAGAACTTATAACCCTGCCCCATCGCAGCATGGTGGTAATCTGAATTCTCAGGCCTCACATGCCCCCCACCGAGCAGCTTTATACCTGGGAACGGCCGCATTTCCAGTTAATGAGGAAGCTGTGGGTACACTGGGCAATGGGCCCTAACACCACCCTATTACAATCCAACCTCACTTTAACTATGAACAACTATGTTCCAGAATAAGGCACTGTGGGTACAGAGGGCCCAGGTTACACTAACCCATTTTTTGCACCAAACTGATGGGTAAAGGGGGGCCCAGGCCAGTTTGTTGGGCACAGCCTCTTGCTTCTCTGAGAGGCCGCATCACCCTCTATTTAATGTATTGCTGTAAACCCAGACCAGGCTGCCTACACTGTGAGGAGCACCGACCAATGACGTCCGCTGTTTGGTGGCCATGTCCCATATGTGACATCAGCTCCTCAGGAATTGGAGTCCATTTGGCGAGGCTCAGGAGAATCCCGTCTTGTTGATGGGCGTATGAATGACCCGCGCCATCCCAGTTATGCGTGGAGGATTACCCACGATGCACTGCTGCAGGTGCCAAAGATACTTATTTATTTGTTCCGTTGTATCAGGATACACTCCAGGCAGGTGCTAATATCTGACGGTGACCAGGAATAGGACAGTGGGGACTACATAAAGCGGGGACATACAGGGGCAGACACCATACATGCAGGCATGAGAGCACAGGGCACAACATCAGAGCTTACAATCTGATTGTCACAATTTCCTGCTAGCACATTGTCAGGACAGACACCAGACCAGGTCTCTAGTCAGCAATTAGCACCTGCTCAGCCACGCCGGTTACAGAGCGATTCGCAGTCCCGGTGCTGCCTACTGCCGCCATTTATCACCTATTTATATACCGTATTATTTGTATGTGTGTTATGACGATTTCATGTATGGCAATGACTGTTATAAAATAAAGAAAAGAAACAGAAAAGTGTTTTGCACTGAGTTTGTGCCTGGGCTCCGGCCCCTAACTCCAGGGCCTGAGATACGTGTATAATGTATATATAATGTATAATGCTAAGCTATATGAGGGCATGTTAGGCCGCTGCCAGTGTGCTTCATGTACAATTACCTGCTAGGTCCTGCAGATAACTTTCATTGCTTTCCATGGCTGCCGATTATCCCCACAAACACTTTCCTGGCTTGCAGGCCGTGTTTTCAGTATAAATACTGATTTATTGTCCCCGCTCTCTGCAGACAGCCGCCATCCTCTGTGTGATGGAAGAATGTGCCCTTTCCAAGGTATTTCCTCTGACCGGCAGCCAGGAAACTGGGATTTAGCCAGATGCATATTTCTTATTTATCTTTTGCTGCTATAACCTGAAAGCAGATTAGCTGCAACTAAAGCACAGACAATGCCTCGGCCTATGGCGCATCAGCCTCCGGAGCATGGGCCTATGGCGCATTAGCCTGCGGAGCATGGGCCTATGGCCAGTGTAAGTGCCTGCTGATAATGATCAGGGATAGGGCTGGTGTAAGTGCTGATAATGATCAGGGATAGGGCTTGTGTAAGTGCTAATAATGAACAGCAGTAGGGCTGGTGTAAGTGCTGATAATGATCAGGAATAGGGCTGGTGTAAGTGCTGATAATGATCAGCAATAGGGCTGGTGTAAGTGCTGATAATAATCAGGAATAGGGCTGGTGTAAGTGCTGATAATGATCAGGGATAGGGCTGGTGTAAGTGCTGATAATGATCAGGAATAGGGCTGGTGTAAGTGCTGATAATAATCAGGAATAGGGCCGGTGTAAGTGTGGGCTGATAATGATCAGGGATAGGGCTGGTGTAAGTGCTGATAATGATCAGGGATAGGGCTTGTGTAAGTGCTGATAATGAACAGCAGTAGGGCTGGTGTAAGTGCTGATAATGATCAGGAATAGGGCTGGTGTAAGTGCTGATAATGATCAGCAATAGGGCTGGTGTAAGTGCTGATAATAATCAGGAATAGGGCTGGTGTAAGTGCTGATAATGATCAGGAATAGGGCTGGTGTAAGTGCTGATAATGATCAGGAATAGGGCTGGTGTAAGTGCTGATAATGATCAGGAATAGGGCTGGTGTAAGTGCTGATAATGATCAGGGATAGGGCTGGTGTAAGTGCTGATAATGATCAGGAATAGGGCCGGTGTAAGTGCTGATAATGATCAGGAATAGGGCCGGTGTAAGTGCTGATAATGATCAGGAATAGGGCCGGTGTAAGTGCTGATAATGATCAGGAATAGGGCTGGTGTAACTGCTGATAATGATCAGGAATAGGGCTGGTGTAAGTGCTGATAATGATCAGGAATAGGGCTGGTGTAAGTGCTGATAATGATCAGGAATAGGGCTTGTGTAAGTGCTGATAATGATCAGGAATAGGGCCGGTGTAAGTGCTGATAATGATCAGGAATAGGGCCGGTGTAAGTGCTGATAATGATCAGGAATAGGGCCGGTGTAAGTGCTGATAATGATCAGGAATAGGGCCGGTGTAAGTGCTGATAATGATCAGGAATAGGGCTGGTGTAACTGCTGATAATGATCAGGAATAGGGCTGGTGTAAGTGCTGATAATGATCAGGAATAGGGCTGGTGTAAGTGCGCCCTGATAATGATCAGCAATAGGGCTGGTGTAAGTGCTGATAATGATCAGGAATAGGGCTGGTGTAAGTGCTGATAATGATCAGGAATAGGGCTGGTGTAAGTGCTGATAATGATCAGGAATAGGGCTGGTGTAAGTGCGCCCTGATAATGATCAGGAATAGGGCTGGTGTAAGTGCTGATAATGATCAGGAATAGGGCTGGTGTAAGTGCTGATAATGATCAGGAATAGGGATGGTGTAAGTGCTGATAATGATCAGGAATAGGAATGCAGTAAGTGCTGATAATGATCAGGAATAGGGATGGTGTAAGTGCTGATAATGATCAGTAATAGGGATGGTGTAAGTGCGCGCTGATAATGATCAGGAAGGCAACTAACCAAAATCAGATATTAAAGGGGAGAGGCATTAAACTTTTGAGAAAAATAAAGGTGAGAAATTCCCCCAAAGTTACCAATCAGCTTTTATTTACCGAGCAGAAGCTGATTTGATGATATAGACAAGTTTCTCCACTTCATCTCTCTCCAAGGTTTGGTAGATCTCCCCATAATAAGAGGCACAAAAAGGGTCATTAGATTTATTAAATATTGAATTGTTATAACTTCTCCCGCCATCTGAGGGACACTACCATGCGGCACCACCATAACCATCTAGGCTGGAGGTGGGGTACAAGAAATGAAACACTCGGGATGCTGTGCACACCGGGGTACTGCAGTAGACCTTAGTATTACAGAATTGTGCTACATACGGGATCCACAACCAGATTCGGTAACTGCATATAGGAGCAGGCACCCATTCCTCAGACACTCAGCGACAACCTCACACTGCCCACCTGTCCAGCAGCCGAGGAAGGGACCACAAGCCCAAAACACAACTGCTCTGCATGGGGCTTCACTTACGACACAACCTGCCTCCATTGATTTAGTCCTGCAAATAAAACCTGGGAAGACACCACAGTTGGGAATGGCTTACAATGGTGACACTGCAATAACACACCAATGGCCCCGCATCCTATAAATTGTAACCAGGCTGGTAAGGTATCCCCCAAACCCACATGGCACCACATGTACTTGCCCGTCCATGAAGCTCACGACGCTGAACTACTGCAAGCAGGAGGGACATTATCAGCTTTCAGGAGGTAAGACACAGCCTCAGGACAGTATTTATATCGCCACCACTTCCATTCACAGTAGGTCCTCATAAAACACATACATGTTTCACCTCACACACTATCCTCCTCCATAATCACCTCACATACTATCCTCCTCCATAATCACCTCACACACTATCCTCCTCCATAATCACCTCACACACTTTCCTCTTCCATAATCACCTCACACACTTTCCTCTTCCATAATCACCTCACACACTTTCCTCTTCCATAATCACCTCACACACTATCCTCTTCCATAATCACCTCACACACTTTCCTCTTCCATAATCACCTCACACACTTTCCTCTTCCATAATCACCTCACACACTATCCTCCTCCATAATCACCTCACACACTTTCCTCTTCCATAATCACCTCACACACTTTCCTCTTCCATAATCACCTCACACACTATCCTCCTCCATAATCACCTCACACACTATCTTCCTCCATAATCACCTCACACACTATTCTCCTCCATAATCACCTCACACACTTTCCTCCTCCATAATCACCTCACACACTTTCCTCTTCCATAATCACCTCACACACTATCCTCCTCCATAATCACCTCACACACTTTCCTCTTCCATAATCACCTCACACACTGTCCTCCTCCATAATCACCTCACACACTATCCTTCTCCATAATCACCTCACACACTTTCCTCTTCCATAATCACCTCACACACTATCCTCCTCCATAATCACCTCACACACTATCCTCCTCCATAATCACCTCACACACTTTCCTCTTCCATAATCACCTCACACACTGTCCTCCTCCATAATCACCTCACACACTATCCTCCTCCATAAACACCTCACACACTATTCTCCTCCATAATCACCTCACACACTTTCCTCTTCCATAATCACCTCACACACTTTCCTCTTCCATAATCACCTCACACACTTTCCTCTTCCATAATCACCTCACACACTATCCTCCTCCATAATCTCCTCACACACTATCCTCCTCTATAATCACCTCACACACTATCCTCCTCCATAATCACCTCACACACTATCCTCCTCCATAATAACCTTACACACTCTCTCCTCTCTATATTTCTTAGAGTATCCCAAATCTGCACGATCTGACCTCCAACAACGAGTTCTCACCTTGTCTAGTTCCCAGATACCACATTAACCACAGTATAACAATGTAGAATAGCTGTTATCTTATCAGATTTATCTCATGTTTCAGTGCCCTAAACAATGGCTGTAATAAATGCAGGAAGACACTACAGGATGTAATTACCCCATTGCTGCTCTTCCTCCTGTGAATGTGCAAATAGCTACGAAAGAATAACAATTCTCTATCACTGTTGGCATTTTGGTTCATTATGTATAGTTACATGCTTGAGTGGCATTTTAATTGGTAGGTTCTATTATGCGATAAGTGTGGTAGAGAAGGGTCTACATGGTCCTGGTCTGTCGGGGAGCAGTCTTGTGCCCTGACTGACCGATTTGCCCTCCTCCATGATGTCCGGCTGGTTCCTCCTTGTCCTTCTCTCTGTTCCTCCTCTCACCTCCTCCACTCCCCCCCCATCACAATCCTATTTCTCCCGTTCCCCCTCGGCTCCTTCACTCCCCCTCTCTGGGTGGCCCCGCCACCTTTCTGCTGGTGCTGGCTCATTGATGTACAATGACCTCGCAGGAGAGGAGGCAGATGGAGGAGTCTACCACTCACAGCAATCATGGGGGCTATACATGTAATGTGGGGTTGCTGGTAACTGTTAATGTACCGTAGGGGCTAATATTTCATATTGGGATATCTGTATTTAGGGTTGGTTGGGGGAAAGGAGGCCTATTTATCAAATGTAGGTGTTATTGATTCAATGTCGAGGCTGGTTGGGGGAGGAAGGTCTAGAGTAATCACTCGATGCTCGGCTTCCCAGGACATGAATAGTGCCGCTCTCTTTTGCAAACATGGCTTCAACACTCCAAGCAGCGGTCAGGGAGAGTGCGCATCCCTGTCTGACACATTATGCCAGTATTGTCACAAACGCCTCTATTATCCCATTGGGGCCCTTAATATACATACATTCCAGGGCACCATGTCATCTTAATACACCTCTGTGACAGACCATGAGCAGTGTTCATCTCTAGGGAGACTCAGCTTCATACTCACTACCGCCCCTACCAGACCACTTCAGAGCAGGACCGGTACAAGGGGTATGTGATGATATCCCACCTCCTTGTTCTACTATACAAAGTACTTGGGGAGACTCCCCATTGCAAGGAAATGCCCTGCTACGGTACTGCTTCAGACATGGGCGTAGGTGTCCAGGACCGCCCGCTAAGCATGTGTCATAATGTGAACTGGGGAAACTGTATAAAATGTGTACTGTAGGCAGTACAATGTGACATAATATGTGTTATAATGTGAACTAGGGCATTGCTATGGGGCATAACATGAACTAGGGCATTACTATGGGGCATAACATGAACTAGGGCATTACTATGGGGCATAACATGAACTAGGGCATTACTATGGGGCATAACATGAACTAGGGCATTACTATGGGGCATAACATGAACTAGGGCATTACTATGGGCCATAACATGAACTAGGGCATTACTATGGGCATAACATGAACTAGGGCATTACTATGGGGTATAACATGTACTAGGGCATTACTATGGGGCATAACATGAGCTAGGGAATTACTATGGGGCATAACATGAACTAGGGCATTACTATGGGCCATAACATGAGCTAGGGAATTACTATGGGGCATAACATGAACTAGGGCACTACTATGGGGCATAACATGAACTAGGGCACTACTATGGGGCATAACATGAACTAGGGCACTACTATGGGGCATAACATGAACTAGGGCACTGCTATGGGGCATAACATGAACTAGGGCACTGCTATGGGGCATAACATGTACTATGGCATTACTATGGGGCATAACATGAGCTAGGGAATTACTATGGGGCATAACATGAACTAGGGCATTACTATGGGGCATAACATGTACTAGGGCATTACTATGGGGCATAACATGTACTAGGGCATTACTATGGGGCATAACATGTACTAGGGCATTACTATGGGGCATAACATGTACTAGGGCATTACTATAGGGCATAACATGTACTAGGGCATAACATGTACTAGGGCATTACTATGGGGCATAACATGAGCTAGAAAATTACTATGGGGCATAACATGAGCTAGGGAATTACTATGGGCATAACATGAACTAGGGCATTACTATGGGGTATAACATGTACTATGGCATTACTATGGGGCATAACATGAGCTAGGGAATTACTATGGGGCATAACATGAGCTAGGGAATTACTATGGGGCATAACATGAACTAGGGCATTACTATGGGCCATAACATGTACTAGGGCAGTACTATGGGGCATAACACAAGCTAGGGAATTACTATGTGCATAACAAACTAAAGAATTACTATGAGGCATAACATTATCTAGGTCATTACTATGGGCATCACATGAACTAGGGCATTACTATGGGCATAACACGAACTAGGGCATTACTATGGGCATAACACAAACTAGGGCATTACTATGGGGCATAACATGTACTAGGGCATTACTATGGGGCATAACATGTACTAGGGCATTACTATAGGGCATAACATGTACTAGGGCATTACTATAGGGCATAACATGTACTAAGGCACTACTATGGGGCATAACGTACTAGGGCATTACTATGGGGCATAACATGTACTAAGGCACTGCTATAGGGCATAACATGTACTAGGGCATTGCTATAGAGCATAACATGTACTAGGGCACTACCATAGGGAATAACATGTACTAGGACATTACTATAGAGCATAACATGTACTAGGACATTACTATAGAGCATAACATGTACTAGGGCACTACTATGGGGCATAACATGTACTAGGGCACTACTATGGGGCATAACATGTACTAGGGCATTACTATGGGGCATAACATGTACTAGGGCATTACTATGGGGCATAACATGTACTAGGGCATTACTATGGGGCATAACATGTACTAGGGCATTACTACGGGGCATAACATGTACTAGGGCATTACTACGGGGCATAACATGTATAGGGCACTAATATAGAGCATAACATGTACTAGGGCATTACTATAGGGCATAACATGTACTAGGGCACTACTATAGGGTATAACATGTACTAGGGCACTACTATAGGGCATAACATGTACTAGGGCACTACTATATGGCATAACATGTACTAGGGCACTACTATGGGGTATAACATGTACTAGGGCATTACTATGGGGCATAACATGTACTAGGGCACTAATATAGAGCATAACATGTACTGGGGCATTACTATAGGGCATAACATGTACTAGGGCATTACTATAGGGCATAACATGTACTAGGGCATTACTATAGGGCATAACATGTACTAGGGCATTACTATAGGGCATAACATGTACTAGGGCATTACTATAGGGCATAACATGTACTAGGGCACTACTATAGGGCATAACATGTACTAGGGCACTGCTATGGGGCATAACATGTACTAGGGCACTGCTATGGGGCATAACATGTACTAGGGCACTACTATGGGGCATATCATGTACTAGGGCACTACTATAGGGCATAACATGAACTAGGGCACTACTATAGGGCATAACATGTACTAGGGCATTACTATGGGGCATAACATGTACTAGGGCATTACTATGGGGCATAACATGTACTAGGGCATTACTATGGGGCATAACATGTACTAGGGCACTACTATAGGGCATAACATGTACTAGGGCACTACTATGGGGTATAACATGTACTAGGGCACTACTATAGGGCATAACATGTACTAGGGCACTACTATAGGGCATAACATGTACTAGGGCATTACTATAGGGCATAACATGTACTAAGGCACTGCTATGGGGCATAACATTTACTAGGGCATTACTAGCTGTCTCTCTAGAAGGGAGAATGGTCCCTTCAAAATGTTGCTATGGGACCTGCAGAGTTCTGGCTACGCCCCTGGCTTTTGAGTGTTTAAAGACTTGATAAACGTGCAAGGGCATCGCCTGGGGGTGACTGGTGGTTACCAGACTGTATGTATGTTACTGGCGGAGCTGATACTATTCTGATTGGAGGATGTGGTATTTGTGGAACTATCACCAATTGTATTACTAAATACAGACACAAAGGCAGATTTATCAAATACAGAATAATTTTGTAGATGTGGAGTCACTAAAGAGGCTCATTTTCTAGCTTTGTTTAACTTCCTGCAATATAACCTGCATCCCAGTATAACACCCCTCCCAGTGACCTGACATCAGGAGATGGACTGGGTGGAATGACCAGAGAACTTTTGTCATAGGGGGTCGTATTATTGAGTGATTTACGCACGCAGTCTGGGGCCTTCTGGATGGTGTGATTATGCTCATCAGGGCGATAATACATTTGATTTTGAACTTACACCCCGTTAATGAACTGCGCACTCAGACATCTAGCCTTTCAGAGCGGGAAATAGCGGATGACCACCTCCCAATGGCCAGTCACTTTCATTTGATTTAACTAGGGATTGGCATCGGAAACCAATGGTTGGCAACGATCAATGTTCCCGATTCAATGGAAATGTTTTTCCATCCGGTGCCAGGATTGCGCTGAATGGAGGGGTTAACAGTTCTGTATAGGCGGGGCCAGTGCCATGTGGGCGTGTACACCTCCTACACTCAGAGCTGGATGAATCCTTCTGGGGGCCCAGGGTAGTTAACAAAGGGGGGTCCTATATCTATCTATATATTGTGGCAAAGGGGGTGCTTTGCCACAATATGGTTTGGGATGTGTGGGAAGGATAAAAGGACTGTGGGATGCAGTGGGCAGGGCTTCCGATGCTGTATAGCAGCCAGACAATGGCTAGGGCTTATGGGGTCAGCTAGTGTCAGGAAGCCGTGAAGTGTTACAGTGTATCTGTAATAAAATAAAGGAGACTTCTGACTAAGCAACCAGAGCGAGGAGTCATTTGTAAGCCGATCCCGGCGCGGTCAGCTGATCTAATTCATTCTTGTTCCCCTGAACTCTGGGCCTGACTCAGGACGGATAGCAACGCTGTGTTCGCAAGCACCCGTCCATTGCATAAATATGCAAATGAATAGGATTGCACTGCCGACGCAGCACAAGATGCAGACCCCCAGCACTACATAAAGCCGCTCCCTACCCCTTAAGGCGGGTATCCACTAGAAGATATGCTCCATGAGCCCTCCCTCATCCCCACACTTGCAGAACCTGACGACATCGGTTGCCCTGCAAGTACGGCTGATGAAAGAAGTCATCAACGACCAGCGGGAGCGCGGACGATGAACGATAATGTTCAAGTCTTCCAATTCATCGTCTAGTGGATACGCGGCATAACTTACATCCGCATTAGTTAGCAAGACAGCGAAAACATCAGTAACATCGAATACCATGGAACCCATACGCGGAGTTTTGGTAGATCTGACCCTCACTCACAAACTGCTACATTCCCTGCACGCAGTGAGAGCTCAGGCTGCGTATGCCGACGCAGGGGTTTAATTTGGCACGCCCCTGTAATGGTGTTCACGCGCACATGCACGCCTGCGTTTCTCTGACCACTCCCCTTCTCCACCCACAAACGCCCACTTCCTGTCATTCCTCTGGGTGCTCACTGCGGTCACATCCCCATCGCAGTGGCTGGTTCAGGCAGGCGCAATAACATGTATACACAGATTGCAGACATCGGCTGGGTGCGTGCGAGCGCTTTGCTGTGATCCATGCTGAATCAGGCCCTCTGTAAGGTCACACCGGCGGCTATCTCCATCCGGAACTTTCACTCCACATCCCCCAACCCAACAGCAATATCCCCCCAGCTCTCCTTTCTCCCATGTGTTCTCTCCTCCATCCGTTACCATTATCTCCTGCTCTTTCCCTTCTGTATCACCCTTATTGTTCTCCTTCTCCTCTCCCCCTCCCCTAATTCTCTCTAACCAGGCTGTAACCTCTTACCCCCCCTCCCCCAATTCTTTCTGTCCTGGTTGAAAACCCCCCTCCCCACCCTCTCTGTTCTGGCTGTAACCCAACTACCCCCCTCCCTTAACCTAACCCTCTCTGTTCTGGGTGTAACTCCCCTTCCCCCCCTCCCCTAACCCTCTCTGTTCTGGCTGTAACACCACTGCCTCCCTCACCCTCTGTTCTGACTGTAACCCCACTGCCCCCCTTCCCCTAACCCTCTCTGTTCTGGCTGTAACACCACTGCCCCCCCTCCCCTAACCCTCTCTGTTCTGGCTTTAACACCACTGCCCCCCCTCCCCTAACCCTCTCTGTTCTGGCTGTAACACCACTGCCCCCCTCCCCTAACCCTCTCTGTTCTGGCTGTAACACCACTGCCCCCGTCCCCTAATCTCTGTTCTGGCTGTAACCCCACTGCCCCCCTCCCCTAACCCTCTCTGTTCTGGCTGTAACACCACTGCCCCCCTCCCCTAACCATCTCTATTCTGGCTGTAACACCACTGCCCCCGTCCCCTAACCCTCTCTGTTCTGGCTGTAACACCACTGCCCCCGTCCCCTAACCCTCTCTGTTCTGGCTGTAACCCCACTGCCCCCGTCCCCTAACCCTCTCTATTCTGGCTGTAACACCACTGCCCCCGTCCCCTAACCCTCTCTGTTCTGGCTGTAACACCACTGCCCCCGTCCCCTAACCCTCTGTTCTGGCGGTAACACCACTGCCCCCGTCCCCTAACCCTCTCTATTCTGGCTGTAACCCCACTGCCTCCCTCACCCTCTGTTCTGACTGTAACCCCACTGCCCCCCTTCCCCTAACCCTCTCTGTTCTGGCTGAAACACCACTGGCCCCCCACTCCTAACCCTCTCTGTTCTGGCTGTAACACCACTGCCCCCCTCCCCTAACCCTCTATGTTCTGGCTGTAACACCACTGCCCCCCTCCCCTAACCCTCTCTGTTCTGGCTGTAACACCACTGCCCCCCTCCCCTAACCCTCTCTGTTCTGGCTGCAACACCACTGCCCACCCTCCCCTAACCCTCTCTGTTCTGGCTGTAACACCACTGCCCCCCTCCCCTAACCCTCTCTGTTCTGGCTGTAACACCACTGCCCCCCCTCCCCTAACCCTCTCTGTTCTGGGTGTAACTCTCCTGCCCCCCTCCCCTAACCCTCTCTGTTCTGGCTGTAACACCACTGCCCCCTCCCCTAACCCTCTCTGTTCTGGCTGTAAGCCCACTGCCCACCCTCCGCTAACCCTCTCTGTTCTGGCTGTAACACCACTGCCCACCCTCCGCTAACCCTCTCTGTTCTGACTGTAACACCACTGCCCCCCCTCCCCTAACCCTCTGTTCTGGCTGTAACACCACTGCCCCCCTCCCCTAACCCTCTCTGTTCTGGCTGTAACACCACTGCCCCCCCACTCCTAACCCTCTCTGTTCTGGCTGTAACACCACTGCCCCCTCTCCCCTAACCCTCTCTGTTCTGGCTGTAACACCACTGCCCCCTACCCTAACCCTCTCTGTTCTGGCTGTACCACTGCCCCCCTCCCCTAACCCTCTCTGTTCTGGCTGTAACACCACTGCCCCCCCTCCCCTAACCCTCTCTGTTCTGGCTGTAACACCACTGCCCCCCTCCCCTAACCATCTCTATTCTGGCTGTAACACCACTGCCCCCGTCCCCTAACCCTCTCTGTTCTGGCTGTAACACCACTGCCCCCGTCCCCTAACCCTCTCTATTCTGGCTGTAACACCACTGCCCCCGTCCCCTAACCCTCTCTGTTCTGGCTGTAACACCACTGCCCCCGTCCCCTAACCCTCTCTGTTCTGGCTGTAACACCACTGCCCCCGTCCCCTAACCCTCTCTGTTCTGGCTGTAACACCACTGCCCCCGTCCCCTAACCCTCTCTATTCTGGCTGTAACCCCACTGCCTCCCTCACCCTCTGTTCTGACTGTAACCCCACTGCCCCCCTTCCCCTAACCCTCTCTGTTCTGGCTGTAACACCACTGCCCCCCCTCCCCTAACCCTCTCTGTTCTGGCTTTAACACCACTGCCCCCCCTCCCCTAACCCTCTCTGTTCTGGCTGTAACACCACTGCCCCCCTCCCCTAACCCTCTCTGTTCTGGCTGTAACACCACTGCCCCCGTCCCCTAATCTCTGTTCTGGCTGTAACCCCACTGCCCCCCTCCCCTAACCCTCTCTGTTCTGGCTGTAACACCACTGCCCCCCTCCCCTAACCATCTCTATTCTGGCTGTAACACCACTGCCCCCGTCCCCTAACCCTCTCTGTTCTGGCTGTAACACCACTGCCCCCGTCCCCTAACCCTCTCTGTTCTGGCTGTAACACCACTGCCCCCCCTCCCCTAACCCTCTCTGTTCTGGCTGAAACACCACTGGCCCCCCACTCCTAACCCTCTCTGTTCTGGCTGTAACACCACTGCCCCCCTCCCCTAACCCTCTCTGTTCTGGCTGTAACACCACTGGCCCCCCTCCCCTAACCCTCTATGTTCTGGCTGTAACACCACTGCCCCCCTCCCCTAACCCTCTCTGTTCTGGCTGTAACACCACTGCCCCCCTCCCCTAACCCTCTCTGTTCTGGCTGCAACACCACTGCCCACCCTCCCCTAACCCTCTCTGTTCTGGCTGTAACACCACTGCCCCCCTCCCCTAACCCTCTCTGTTCTGGCTGTAACACCACTGCCCCCCCTCCCCTAACCCTCTCTGTTCTGGGTGTAACTCTCCTGCCCCCCTCCCCTAACCCTCTCTGTTCTGGCTGTAACACCACTGCCCCCTACCCTAACCCTCTCTGTTCTGGCTGTAACACCACTGCCCCCCTCCCCTAACCCTCTCTGTTCTGGCTGTAACACCACTGCCCCCCCTCCCCTAACCCTCTCTGTTCTGGCTGTAACACCACTGCCCCCCCTCCCCTAACCCTCTCTGTTCTGGCTGTAACACCACTGCCCCCCTCCCCTAACCCTCTCTGTTCTGGCTGTAACACCACTGCCCCCCTCCCCTAACCCTCTCTGTTCTGGCTGTAACACCACTGCCCCCCTCCCCTAACCCTCTCTGTTCTGGCTGTAACACCACTGCCCCCCTCCCCTAACCCTCTCTGTTCTGGCTGTAACACCACTGCCCCCCTCCCCTAACCCTCTCTGTTCTGGCTGTAACACCACTGCCCCCCTCCCCTAACCCTCTCTGTTCTGGCTGTAACACCACTGCCCCTCTCCCCTAACCCTCTCTGTTCTGGCTGTAACACCACTGCCCCCCCTTCCCTAACCCTCTCTGTTCTGGCTGTAACACCACTGCCCCCCTCCCCTAACCCTCTCTGTTCTGGCTGTAACCCCACTGCCCCCCTCCCCTAACCCTCTCTGTTCTGGCTGTAACCCCACTGCCCCCCTCCCCCACCCTCTGTTCTGGCTGTAAGCCCACTGCCCACCCTCCGCTAACCCTCTCTGTTCTGACTGTAACACCACTGCCCCCCCTCCCCTAACCCTCTCTGTTCTGGCTGTAACACCACTGCCCCCCTCCCCCACCCTCTGTTCTGGCTGTAACACCAATGCCCCCCTCCCCTAACCCTCTCTGTTCTGGCTCTAACACCACTGTCCCCCTCCCCTAACCCTCTCTGTTCTGGCTGTAACACCACTGCCCCCCTCCCCTAACCCTCTTTGTTCTGGCTGTAACACCACTGCCCCCCTCCCCTAACCCTCTCTGTTCTGGCTGTAACACCACTGCCCCCCCTCCCCTAACCCTCTCTGTTCTGGCTGTAACACCACTGGCCCCCTCCCCTAACCCTCTCTGTTCTGGCTGTAACACCACTGCCCCCCTCCCCTAACCCTCTCTGTTCTGGCTGTAACACCACTGCCCCCCTCCCCTAACCCTCTCTGTTCTGGCTGTAACACCACTGCCCCCGTCCCCTAATCATCTCTGTTCTGGCTGTAACACCACTGCCCCTCTCCTCTAACCCTCTCTGCTCTGGCTGTAACACCACTGCCCCCCTCCCCTAACCCTCTCTGTTCTGGCTGTAACACCACTGCCCCCCTCCCCTAACCCTCTCTGTTCTGGTTGTAACCCCAATGTCCCCCCTCCCCTAACCCTCTCTGTTCTGGCTGTAACACCACTGCCCCCCTCCCCTAACCCTCTCTGTTCTGGCTGTAACCACAATGTCCCCCCCTCCCCTAACCCTCTCTGTTCTGGCTGTAACACCACTACCCCCCTCCCCTAACCCTCTCTGTTCTGGCTGTAACACCACTGCCCCCCTCCCCTAACCCTCTCTGTTCTGGCTGTAACACCACTGCCCCCCTCCCCTAACCCTCTCTGTTCTGGCTGTAGCACCACTGCCCCCCTCCCCTAATCTCTGTTCTGGCTGTAACACCACTGCCCCCCTCCCCTAACCCTCTATGTGCTGGCTGTAACACCACTGCCCACCCTCCCCTAACCCTCTCTGTTCTGGCTGTAACACCACTGCCCCCCTCCCCTAACCCTCTCTGTTCTGGCTTTAACACCACTGCCCCCCTCCCCTAACCCTCTCTGTTCTGGCTGTAACACCACTGCCCCCCTCCCCTAACCCTCTCTGTTCTGGCTTTAACACCACTGCCCCCCTCCCCTAACCCTCTCTGTTCTGGCTGTAACACCACTGCCACCCTCCCCTAACCCTCTCTGTTCTGGCTGTAACACCACTGCCCCCGTCCCCTAACCCTCTCTGTTCTGGCTGTAACACCACTGCCCCCCCTCCCCTAACCCTCTCTGTTCTGGCTGTAACACCACTGCCCCCCTCCCCTAACCCTCTCTGTTCTGGCTGTAACACCACTGCCCCCTCCCCTAACCCTCTCTGTTCTGGCTGTAACACCACTGCCCCCGTCCCCTAATCTCTGTTCTGGCTGTAACACCACTGTCCCCCCTCCCCTAACCCTCTCTGTTCTGGCTGTAACACCACTGCCCCCCCTCCCCTAACCCTCTCTGTTCTGGCTGTAACCCCACTGCCCGCTTCCCCTAACCCTCTCCGTTCTGGCTGTAACACCACTGCCCCCCTCCTCTAACCCTCTCTGTTCTGGCTGTAACCCCACTGCCCGCTTCCCCTAACCCTCTCCGTTCTGGCTGTAACCCCACTGCCCCCCCTCCCCTAACCCTCTCTAGTCTGGCTGTAACCCCACTGCCCGCTTCCCCTAACCCTCTCTCTTCTGGCTGTAACCCCACTGCCCCCCCTCCCTTAACCCTCTCTAGTCTGGCTGTAACCCCACTGCCCCCCCTCCCCTAACCCTCTCTAGTCTGGCTGTAACCTCACTGCCCGCTTCCCCTAACCCTCTCTCTTATGGCTGTAACCCCACTGCCCCCCCTCCCCTAACTGTCTCTGCTCTGGCTGTAACCTCACTGCCCGCTTCCCCCACCCTCTCTGTTCTGGCTGTAACCCCCTTGCTCCCCCCTCCCCCAGCTAAAGCCCGTCAATGATAAAGCTGCTTAGGCCAATCACAGCAGCTCCAGGACAGCTGTCAGTCATCAGATCCTGCAGATGAGCACTTACCAAAATGATCAAGTTTAAAATGCATCCCCGATCTAATTGGCCACTCCTCCAAAGGCCATGTCCTACTCCTCCGGCATCGCCCCACTGCTCCCCTTGTCCACCCCATTCCTTCTCTGGTCCGCCCCACTCCTTTTCTGGCCTGACCCAATCCTCTCCCGGCCTACCCCACTCTTCCTCCACCCCCAGCCATGCCCTACTCCGCCTCTGGTTCACCCCACTCGTCTTCTGGCCCACCCCACACCTCCTCTGACCATGCCCCACTCCTCCCCTGGCCATGCTCTACTCCTCTTCACCCCACTTTTCCTCCAGCCCACCACACTCCTCTACTGTCACGCCCTACTGCTCAGCCAGCCCACCCCACTCCGCCTCCAGCCATGTCCTACTCAAACTCTAATTTGCCCCACTCTTCCTCCGGTCTGCCCAACTCCTCCCCTGGCCCACCCAACTCTTCTCCTGGCCACGCCCCTTTTCTCCTCCGGCCATGCCCAACTGCTCCCTGGCCCACCCCACTCTTCACCTGGCCATGCAGAACTCCTCCCCTGGCTCACCCCACTCTTCCTCTGGCCATGCCTAACTCCTCCCCTGGCCATGCCCCACTTCTCCCCTGGCCCGCTCCACTCCTCCGCTGGCCATGCTCCACTCCTCCGCTGGCCATGCTCCACTCCTCCGCTGGCCATGCTCCACTCCTCCGCTGGCCATGCTCCACTCCTCCGCTGGCCATGCTCCACTCCTCCGCTGGCCATGCTCCACTCCTCCGCTGGCCATGCTCCACTCCTCCGCTGGCCATGCTCCACTCCTCCGCTGGCCATGCTCCACTCCTCCGCTGGCCATGCTCCACTCCTCCGCTGGCCATGCTCCACTCCTCCGCTGGCCATGCTCCACTCCTCCGCTGGCCATGCTCCACTCCTCCGCTGGCCATGCTCCACTCCTCCGCTGGCCATGCTCCACTCCTCCTCCGGCCCGCCCCACTCTTCCTCCAGCCACTGACTCCTGCTCCATCCCACCGCACTCCTCAACCGGACCACTTTCCCCAGTACCTAGCTTTAGCATTGCAGTGCGGTATAAAGGGTGAGGCTGTAATGAGACTGCAGGACAGTGGTGATAAATCAGTTTGGGTATTTATTGCTGTAACGCACAGGTCTCTGCATTCCTCCTGTAGATGTACTGGGTGAAGGTGTCAGCTGTTTCCCAATACACAAACACACTGAAATCCTATTTATGAGATAATTTCCCCACTGTCACCCACGTCACACTGCCTCTTATCTGCCGCTCACGCCCTGACTGTGTGCATTACCCTTTACACATGTAGATAATGTGTGTGCACGATTTTGTGCTGTACACAGTGAGTAAATAGCAGACACCAGTAGAAAGTATTGCTGTACACTCACCAGCCAGACAGACGTAGGCAGGAGCTGGGGCAGACTGCAGTGTATCAGTATTATACAGCCGCACTCTCAGTGTTACACAGCCGCACTCACAGTGTTACACAGCCGCACTCACAGTGTTACACAGCCGCACTCACAGTGTTACACAGCCGCACTCACAGTGTTACACAGCCGCACTCACAGTGTTACACAGCCGCACTCTCAGTGTTACACAGCCGCACTCTCAGTGTTACACAGCCGCACTCTCAGTGTTACACAGCCGCACTCACAGTGTTACACAGCCGCACTCACAGTGTTACACAGCCGCACTCACAGTGTTACACAGCCGCACTCACAGTGTTACACAGCCGCACTCACAGTGTTACACAGCCGCACTCACAGTGTTACACAGCCGCACTCAGTGTTACACAGCCGCACTCACAGTGTTACACAGCCGCACTCACAGTGTTACACAGCCGCACTCACAGTGTTACACAGCCGCACTCACATTGTTACACAGCCGCACTCACAGTTACACATACAAGTAGTGGACCGTCCCTTCATGTATGTAGGTGGTTTTGCAGCATATAGCCGGTCCCCCACGGAGCTAAGTACTACACATCTGTATAGAACTGTGGCGCTCAAACACAGCAATCAAGATGGCGTCACGCATGCGGTGGAGGCCATTTTGGTAAAGGATTTTTCATCTACTGAAGCATCATCTCTTACTTGTCACTTCATTACCTGCAGTATATATATCCCAGGCACAGCGATATTACAGCCGCCAATTGCTGAATGCAATGAGAGAGAACAACTACAGGCATAACTACCGCAGCTTCACACAACAGTGATAACCATAGGTCGTCCGCAGCCGCATCCAATACCACGTCACCAGCCCCTGCCCGAGCCACCCTGGTGATAGCCCCTCACTCCATCTCTTTTGTGCAGGAGAAAGGTGTTATCACCGCTCCCTCCTATATGAGGGATTTCTCCCGCGGTCCCTCCATTTTACGCGTCAGCCGTAGGCAGCTATGGGGACTGCGGTGTCTGACAGATAAGCTAATGTAGGTGATATCCTATAGGTATGATAAATAGGCCCTAATGTATTTGTACAATATACAGTTACCATTGTCCAGCTGTGTATAGCTGTATATAGTGCAGGAAATGCTGACGGCACTGTCCCTTTAATATCTGCTGTGTGGCGGGGTTATGTGAGAGCGGTATATAAATGCTGTGTACTGTACACACACTCGTCACGGCCGCCCAGTCGCCTGTCATTATGTCAGGCAGCATTTCCTGGTTGGGTCCCTGAGAGTGAGAAGAATGAGCACAGTATGTCACATGTATGGCAGAGCATCACGCGAGCTCCTGCATGGGATCAGGGGGGGGCAGTGTGATTACGAGTCACAAAGGGACGATCAAGCGGCAGCTGTCTCATTCTGATTGGCTGACACAGACCCTTCCCCTGCGGCTACAGCGATACGCTACGCAGCGCAAGACATTGCAGATATGGGGCTGGGTCTGGCACAGAGATAATACTCTGTATTACTCTACCTGTCCTGCTTACTGTGGGCCTCGATGAACTATAACCCCCAGCATGACAAGTTTAATGAGCTATGATGTCATTTGATTTGGGGTTTTTACAGAAAAATAGAGAAAATTTTTACAGATTGTAAATCCTGGAAAAGATCTCCAGCCCCCCATCTCGCCCACGTCACCAGCCCCCCATCTCGCCCACGTCACCAGCCCCTCATCTCGCCCACATCACCAGCCCCTCATCTCGCCCACGTCACCAGCCCCCCATCTCGCCCACGTCACCAGTCCCCACCTCACCCATGTCACTAGCACCACCTCATCCACATCAACAGCACCCCACCTCAGCTACGTCACCAGTCACCAACCTCACCCACATCAACAGCCCCCCATCTCACCAGCCCCACCTCACCCACATCACTAGCCCCACCTCACCCACATCAACAACACCCCACCTCACCCACATCACCAGCCACCAACCTCACCCACATCAACAGCCCCTCATCTCACCTACGTCACCAGCCCCCCACCTCACCCTCGTCACAAGCACCGCCTCACCCACATCACCAGCCACCCTCACCCACATCAGCCAACCTCACTCATGTCACCAGCCATCAACCTCACCCAAGTCACCAGTCCCCCCTCACCCACGTCACTAGCCCCACCTCACCCAAGTCACCAGCCACCGATGTCATGCACGTCACCAGTCACCAACCTCACGCACGTCACCAACCTCACCCACGTCACCAGCCACCAACCTCATCCACATCACCAGTCACCAACCTCACCCACATCACCAGCCACCAACCTCAACCACATCAAGAGCACCCAACCTCACCTACGACACCAGCCCCGCCTCACCCATATCACCAGCCACCGTCACCCACATCAGCCAACCCCACCTACGTCACCAGCCACCAACCACACCCACGTCACCAGCCACCAACCTCACCAGCCCCACCTCACCCACATCACCAGCCACCAACCTCAACCACATCAAGAGCACTCCACAATCCTACGTCACCAGCCCCGCCTCACCCATAGCACCAGCCACCCTCACCCACATCAGCCAACCCCACCCACGTCACCAGCCATCAACCTCACCCACATCAACAACCTCACCCACATCAACAGTCCCCCCTCACCCACATCACTAGCCCCGCCTCACCCACGTTACCAGCCCCACCTCACCCGTCACCAGTCACCAACCTCACGCACGTTACCAGCCTCACCCACATCAACAGCCCCCCCTCACCCACGTCACCAGCCACCAACCCCACCTACATCAACAGCCCCCCCTCACCCACATCACCAGCCACCAACCAAAACCACATCAACAGCACCCCACCTCACCTTCGTCACCAGCCACCTTCACCCAAGTCACCAGCCATCAACCTCACCCACATCACCAGTCCCCCCTCACCCACATTACCAGCCCCACCTCACCAGCCACCAACCTCACCAGCCACCAACCTCACCCACATCAACAGCACCCCACCTCACCTACGTCACCAGCCCTGCCTCACCTACGCGCCAGCCACCCTCACCCACATCAGCCAACCTCACCCACGTCACCAGCCATCAACCTCACCCACATCAACAGCCCCAGGTCACCCAAGTCACCAGTCCCCCCTCACTCACATCACTAGCCCTGCCTCACCCACATTACCAGCCCCACCTCACACACGTTACCAGCCACCAACCTCATGCACATCACCAGCCACCAACCTCATGCACATCACCAGCTACCAACCTCACCCACATCAACAGCCCCACCTCACCCAAGTCACCAGTCCCCCTCACCCACGTCACCAGCCACCAACCTCATGCACATCACCAGCTGCCAACCTCACCCACATCAACAGCCCCACCTCACCCAAGTCACCAGTCCCCCTCACCCACGTCACCAGACACCAACCCCACCTACATCAACAGCCCTGCCACACCCACATCACCAGTCACCAACCTCACCCACATCAACAGCACCCCACCTCACCTACATCATCAGCCCCGATTCACCCATGTCACCAGCCCCCACCTCACCAGTCCCCACCTCATATACATAACCAGTTGAACCAAACCCATATTAACAGACACCATACTCACATATATCAAAAGCCACTCCACACCCACATAACCAGCCTTAGCTACACCCATACCACCAGCACTGCCTCAACCTGTCACCACCTCACCCACATCGCCAGCCTGCCACACTAGCCCTGCCTCACCCACATCACAAGCCATTGCCTCACCCACATCACAAACCATTGCCCCACCCACATCACAAGCCATTGCCACACCCACATCACAAGTCCCACCTCACTAGCCCTACCTCACCCACATCACCAACACTGCCTCACCCTGTCACCAGCTCCTCAGCACCAAAATAACAAGCCCTGCCCTCACCGATGTCAACGGTCCTAGTCTCAACCACACCCAAGTACCCAGCCCCTCCACACACATCACCATCCCCTGCCTCACCCATGTCACCACCCCACTGCCAACTGCTTCCCAAGCAGCTGCTACCCAATACTCCCACAGTCACACACCACAGCTATACACCCTGCTCCCCCAGTCAAACACCACAGCTATACACCCTGCTCCCCCACAGTCACACACCACAGCTATACACCCTGCTCCCCCACAGTCACACACCACAGCTATACACCCTGCTCGCCCAGTCACACACCACAGCTATACACACTGCTACCCCACAGTCACACACCACAGCTATACACCCTGCTCCCCCAGTCACACACCACAGCTATACGCCCTGCTCCCCCAGTTCCACAACACAGCTATACACCCTGCTCCCCCAGTCACACAACACAGCTATACACCCTGCTCCCCCAGTCACACACCACAGCTATACACCCTGCTCCCCCACAGTCACACACCACAGCTATACACCCTGCTCCCCACAGTCACACACCACAGCTATACAACCTGCTCCCCCACAGTCACACACCACAGCTATACACCCTGCTCCCCCACAGTCACACACCACAGCTATACAGCCTGCTCCCCCACAGTCACACACCACAGCTACACACCCTGCTCCCCCACAGTCACACACCACAGCTATATACCCTGCTCCCCCACAGTCACACACCACACCTACACACCCTGCTCCCCAAGTCACACACCACAGCTATATACCCTGCTCCCCCACAGTCACACACCACAGCTATACACCCTGCTCCCCCACAGTCACACACCACAGCTATACACCCTGCTCCCCCACAGTCACACACCACACCTACACACCCTGCTCCCCCAGTCACACACCACAGCTATATACCCTGCTCCCCCACAGTCACACACCACAGCTATACACCCTGCTCCCCCACAGTCACACACCACAGCTATACACCCTGCTCCCCCACAGTCACACACCACAGCTATACACCTTGCTCCCCCACAGTCACACACCACAGCTATACACCCTGCTCCCACACAGTCACACACCACAGCTATACACCCTGCTCCCCCACAGTCACACACCACAGCTATACACCCTGCTCCCCCACAGTCACACACCACAGCTATACACCCTGCTCCCACACAGTCACACACCACAGCTATACACCCTGCTCCCCCACAGTCACACACCACAGCTATATACCCTGCTCCCCCACAGTCACACACACCTACACACCCTGCTCCCCCAGTCACACACCACAGCTATATACCCTGCTCCCCCACAGTCACACACCACAGCTATACACCCTGCTCCCCCACAGTCACACACCACAGCTATACACCCTGCTCCCCCACAGTCACACACCACAGCTATACACCCTGCTCCCCCACAGTCACACACCACAGCTATACACCCTGCTCCCACACAGTCACACACCACAGCTATACACCCTGCTCCCCCACAGTCACACACCACAGCTATATACCCTGCTCCCCCACAGTCACACACACCTACACACCCTGCTCCCCCAGTCACACACCACAGCTATATACCCTGCTCCCCCACAGTCACACACCACAGCTATACACCCTGCTCCCCCACAGTCACACACCACAGCTATACACCCTGCTCCCCCACAGTCACACACCACAGCTATACACCCTGCTCCCCCACAGTCACACACCACAGCTATACACCCTGCTCCCCCACAGTCACACACCACAGCTATACACCCTGCTCCCCCACAGTCACACACCACAGCTATACACCCTGCTCCCACACAGTCACACACCACAGCTATACACCCTGCTCCCCCACAGTCACACACCACAGCTATACACCCTGCTCCCACACAGTCACACACCACAGCTATACACCCTGCTCCCACACAGTCACACACCACAGCTATACACCCTGCTCCCCCAGTCACACACCACAGCTATACTCCCTGCTCCCCCACAGTCACACACCACAGCTATACACCCTGCTCCCTCACAGTCACACACCACAGCTATACACCCTGCTCCCCCACAGTCACACACCGCAGCTATACACCCTGCTCCCCCACAGTCACACACCGCAGCTATACACCCTGCTCCCCCACAGTCACACACCGCAGCTATACACCCTGCTCCCCCACAGTCACACACCGCAGCTATACACCCTGCTCCCTCACAGTCACACACCGCAGCTATACACCCTGCTCCCACACAGTCACACACCACAACTATACACCCTGCTCCCCCACAGTCACACACCACAGCTATACACCCTGCTCCCCATAGTCACACACCACAGCTATACACCCTGCTCCCCCACAGTCACACACCACAGCTATACACCCTGCTCTCCCAGTCACACACCACAGCTATACACCCTGCTCCCCCACAGTCACACACCACAGCTATACACTCTGCTCCCCCACAGTCACACACCACAGCTATACACTCTGCTCCCCCACAGTCACACACCACAGCTATACACCCTGCTCCCCCACAGTCACACACCACAGCTATACACACTGCTCCCCCACAGTCACACTCCACAGCTATACACCCTGCTCCCCCACAGTCACACACCACAGCTATACACCCTGCTCCCCCACAGTCACACACCACAGCTATACACCCTGCTCCCCCACAGTCACACACCACAGCTAAACACCCTGCTCCCCCACAGTCACACACCACAGCTATACACCCTGCTCCCCCACAGTCACACACCACAGCTATACACCCTGCTCCCACACAGTCACACACCACAGCTATACACCCTGCTCCCCCACAGTCACACACCACAGCTATACACCCTGCTCCCCCAGTCACACACCACAGCTATACACCCTGCTCTCCCACAGTCACACACCACAGCTATACACCCTGCTCCCCCACAGTCACACACCACAGCTATACACCCTGCTCCCACACAGTCACACACCACAGCTATACACCCTGCTCCCCCAGTCACACACCACAGCTATACATCCTGCTCCCACACAGTCACACACCACAGCTATACACCCTGCTCGCCCAGTCACACACCACAGCTATACACCCTGCTCCCCCACAGTCACACACCACAGCTATACACCCTGCTCCCCCACAGTCACACACCACAGCTATACACCCTGCTCCCCCACAGTCACACACCACAGCTATACACCCTGCTCCCCCAGTCACACACCACAGCTATACACCCTGCTCCCCCAGTTCCACAACACAGCTATACACCCTGCTCCCCCAGTCACACAACACAGCTATACACCCTGCTCCCCCAGTCACACACCACAGCTATACACCCTGCTCCCCCACAGTCACACACCACAGCTATACACCCTGCTCCCCACAGTCACACACCACAGCTATACAACCTGCTCCCCCACAGTCACACACCACAGCTATACACCCTGCTCCCCCACAGTCACACACCACAGCTATACAGCCTGCTCCCCCACAGTCACACACCACAGCTACACACCCTGCTCCCCCACAGTCACACCACAGCTATATACCCTGCTCCCCCACAGTCACACACCACACCTACACACCCTGCTCCCCAAGTCACACACCACAGCTATATACCCTGCTCCCCCACAGTCACACACCACAGCTATACACCCTGCTCCCCCACAGTCACACACCACAGCTATACACCCTGCTCCCCCAGTCACACACCACAGCTATACACCCTGCTCCCCCAGTCACACACCACAGCTATATACCCTGCTCCCCCACAGTTACACACCACAGCTATACACCCTGCTCCCCCACAGTCACACACCACAGCTACACACCCTGCTCCCCCACAGTCACACACCACAGCTATATACCCTGCTCCCCCACAGTCACACACACCTACACACCCTGCTCCCCCAGTCACACACCACAGCTATATACCCTGCTCCCCCACAGTCACACACCACAGCTATACACCCTGCTCCCCCACAGTCACACACCACAGCTATACACCCTGCTCCCCCACAGTCACACACCACAGCTATACACCCTGCTCCCCCACAGTCACACACCACAGCTATACACCCTGCTCCCCCACAGTCACACACCACAGCTATACACCCTGCTCCCCCACAGTCACACACCACAGCTATACACCCTGCTCCCACACAGTCACACACCACAGCTATACACCCTGCTCCCCCACAGTCACACACCACAGCTATACACCCTGCTCCCACACAGTCACACACCACAGCTATACACCCTGCTCCCACACAGTCACACACCACAGCTATACACCCTGCTCCCCCAGTCACACACCACAGCTATACTCCCTGCTCCCCCACAGTCACACACCACAGCTATACACCCTGCTCCCTCACAGTCACACACCACAGCTATACACCCTGCTCCCCCACAGTCACACACCGCAGCTATACACCCTGCTCCCCCACAGTCACACACCGCAGCTATACACCCTGCTCCCCCACAGTCACACACCGCAGCTATACACCCTGCTCCCCCACAGTCACACACCGCAGCTATACACCCTGCTCCCTCACAGTCACACACCGCAGCTATACACCCTGCTCCCACACAGTCACACACCACAACTATACACCCTGCTCCCCCACAGTCACACACCACAGCTATACACCCTGCTCCCCATAGTCACACACCACAGCTATACACCCTGCTCCCCCACAGTCACACACCACAGCTATACACCCTGCTCTCCCAGTCACACACCACAGCTATACACCCTGCTCCCCCACAGTCACACACCACAGCTATACACTCTGCTCCCCCACAGTCACACACCACAGCTATACACTCTGCTCCCCCACAGTCACAAACCACAGCTATACACCCTGCTCCCCCACAGTCACACACCACAGCTATACACACTGCTCCCCCACAGTCACACTCCACAGCTATACACCCTGCTCCCCCACAGTCACACACCACAGCTATACACCCTGCTCCCCCACAGTCACACACCACAGCTATACACCCTGCTCCCCCACAGTCACACACCACAGCTAAACACCCTGCTCCCCCACAGTCACACACCACAGCTATACACCCTGCTCCCCCACAGTCACACACCACAGCTATACACCCTGCTCCCACACAGTCACACACCACAGCTATACACCCTGCTCCCCCACAGTCACACACCACAGCTATACACCCTGCTCCCCCAGTCACACACCACAGCTATACACCCTGCTCTCCCACAGTCACACACCACAGCTATACACCCTGCTCCCCCACAGTCACACACCACAGCTATACACCCTGCTCCCACACAGTCACACACCACAGCTATACACCCTGCTCCCCCAGTCACACACCACAGCTATACATCCTGCTCCCCCACAGTCACACACCACAGCTATACACCCTGCTCCCCCACAGTCACACACCACAGCTATACACCCTGCTCCCCCACAGTCACACACCACAGCTATACACCCTGCTCCCCCACAGTCACACACCACAGCTATACACCCTGCTCCCACAGTCACACACCACAGCTATACACCCTGCTCCCCCAGTCACACACCACAGCTATACACCCTGCTCCCCCACAGTCACACACCACAGCTATACACCCTGCTCCCCCAGTCACACACCACAGCTATATACCCTGCTCCCCCACAGTTACACACCACAGCTATACACCCTGCTCCCCCACAGTCACACACCACAGCTACACACCCTGCTCCCCCACAGTCACACACCACAGCTTTATACCCTGCTCCCCCACAGTCACACACACCTACACACCCTGCTCCCCCAGTCACACACCACAGCTATATACCCTGCTCCCCCACAGTCACACACCACAGCTATACACCCTGCTCCCCCACAGTCACACACCACAGCTATACACCCTGCTCCCCCACAGTCACACACCACAGCTATACACCCTGCTCCCCCACAGTCACACACCACAGCTATACACCCTGCTCCCCCACAGTCACACACCACAGCTATACACCCTGCTCCCACACAGTCACACACCACAGTTATACACCCTGCTCCCACACAGTCACACACCAGTTATACACCCTGCTCCCACACAGTGACACACCACAGCTATACACCCTGCTCCCACACAGTCACACACCACAGCTATACACCCTGCTCCCACACAGTCACACACCACAGCTATACACCCTGCTCCCCCAGTCACACACCACAGCTATACTCCCTGCTCCCCCACAGTCACACACCACAGCTATACACCCTGCTCCCTCACAGTCACACACCACAGCTATACACCCTGCTCCCCCACAGTCACACACCGCAGCTATACACCCTGCTCCCCCACAGTCACACACCGCAGCTATACACCCTGCTCCCCCACAGTCACACACCGCAGCTATACACCCTGCTCCCCCACAGTCACACACCGCAGCTATACACCCTGCTCCCTCACAGTCACACACCGCAGCTATACACCCTGCTCCCACACAGTCACACACCGCAACTATACACCCTGCTCCCCACAGTCACACACCACAGCTATACACCCTGCTCCCCACAGTCACACACCACAGCTATACACCCTGCTCCCCCACAGTCACACACCACAGCTATACACCCTGCTCTCCCAGTCACACACCACAGCTATACACCCTGCTCCCCCACAGTCACACACCACAGCTATACACCCTGCTCCCCCACAGTCACACACCACAGCTATACACCCTGCTCCCCCACAGTCACACACCACAGCTATACACACTGCTCCCCCACAGTCACACACCACAGCTATACACCCTGCTCCCCCACAGTCACACACCACAGCTATACACCCTGCTCCCCCACAGTCACACACCACAGCTATACACCCTGCTCCCCCACAGTCACACACCACAGCTATACACCCTGCTCCCCCACAGTCACACACCACAGCTATACACCCTGCTCTCCCACAGTCACACACCACAGCTATACACCCTGCTCTCCCACAGTCACACACCACAGCTATACACCCTGCTCCCCCACAGTCACACACCACAGCTATACACCCTGCTCCCCCAGTCACACACCACAGCTATACACCCTGCTCCCCACAGTCACACACCACAGCTATACACCCTGCTCCCCCACAGCCACACAACACAGCTATACATCCTGCTCCCCCACAGTCTCACACCACAGCTATACACCCTGCTCTCCCAGTCACACACCACAGCTATACACCCTGCTCCCCCACAGTCACACACCACAGCTATACACCCTGCTCCCCCACAGTCATACACCACAGCTATACACACTGCTCCCCCACAGTCACACACCACAGCTATACACCCTGCTCCCCACAGTCACACACCACAGCTATACACCCTGCTCCCCACAGTCACACACCACAGCTATAAACCCTGCTCCCCCCACAGTCACACACCACAGCTATACACCCTGCTCCCCACAGTCACACACCACAGCTATAAACCCTGCTCCCCGACAGTCGCACACCACAGCTATACACCCTGCTCCCTCACAGTCACACACCACAGCTATACACCCTGCTCCCCGACAGTCGCACACCACAGCTATACACCCTGCTCCCCCCCAGTCACACACCACAGCTATACACCCTGCTCCCCCACAGTCACACACCACAGCTATACACCCTGCTCCCCCACAGTCACACACCACAGCTATACACCCTGCTCCCCCAGTCACACACCACAGCTATACACCCTGCTCCCCCACAGTCACACACCACAGCTATATACCCTGCTCCCCCACAGTCACACACCACAGCTATACACCCTGCTCCCCCAGTCACACAACACAGCTATACACCCTGCTCCCCCAGTCACACACCACAGCTATACACCCTGCTCCCCCACAGTCATACACCACAGCTATACACCCTGCTCCCCCACAGTCACACACCACAGCTATACACCCTGCTCCCCCACAGTCACACACCACAGCTATATACCCTGCTCCCCCACAGTCACACACCACAGCTATACACCCTGCTCCACCACAGTCACACACCACAGCTATACACCCTGCTCTCCCACAGTCACACACCACAGCTATACATCCTGCTCCCCCACAGTCACACACCACAGCTATACACCCTGCTCCCCCACAGTCACACACCACAGCTATACACCCTGCTCCCCCACAGTCACACACCACAGCTATATACCCTGCTCCCCCACAGTCACACACCACAGCTATATACCCTGCTCCCCAGTCACACACCACAGCTATACACCCTGCTCCCCCACAGTCACACACCACAGCTATATACCCTGCTCCCCCACAGTCACACACCACAGCTATACATCCTGCTCCCCGACAGTCACACACCACAGCTATATACCCTGCTCCCCCACAGCTATATACCCTGCTCCCCAGTCACACACCGCAGCTATACACCCTGCTCCCCCCCAGTCACACACCACAGCTATACACCCTGCTCCCCCACAGTCACACGCCACAGCTATACACCCTGCTATCCCAAGGCTGTCACATGCTGCTGTATTTGCACACAGGTACATGGAGATAAATATTGCAACATCATTTTTTTCCTGTAAATTTTTTATGTTTCAATTGTAAAATACATATATGGATTTGCTTATGTGTGACCTCATGTCCCTTTATCTGTAACCAGCTCAATAACAAATACCAGTAAAAAGCTACAAGCACCATGGCAATTATAAATCCTGCATAATGAATGTAGCATCTGACGTGTATTTCCTAGGATCTATTGCTTCACCCATGTACAGAAAATGCAGAGACAGACTGGATATAGGTGCAATAAACTGGTGTATATGCACAATGATCGTGCAAATAAGTGCTATTAGGTGAGAAAATCTTCCCTTCCTTGGCCCAAAGATAAATGTAGCAAAATTGGGGCCACCGATGCCCCCCATCGTGGTACCATTATCTATAACCTTCAGGGAATTGCTTTCTAATGATACCAGATGCTGCCATCAGGAGAAAATGTCAGAGGATAATTTGTGTCACATCCCAAATACTCAATAACCGTCTAAGGTCAGATGTGTCAGCGACACAACCGGATAGTAAAGTTCTGTATAGCTATTGATTCCCGGGCCCATCTCTGAGGACCCTTTAGAAATCTGGCATCTGATCCATTAAGTAAAAGGTTCAGTGTACAGATACTAGCAGTCTATGGCAAAGATTGAAGGAGGGAATAAGTTATGCTGGAGCCTCTATGGATCGCTACTTAGTCCTTCACTCCCTGATTCACTGATCCCTTGCACCAGATGACCACATGTACCAGGGTCCTAATAGGGCTATGAGGTATAAATCCAAATCACACCAACATACATCTCTTCGCTCATCTCAAAATATCTCCCTACCCGACCTCTCCGCTCAGCACAAGATCTGCGTCTCTCATCCCCACACATTACTTGCTCCCACTCACGGTTACAGGACTTTCTTCGGGCTGCACCCACTCTAGGGAATGCCTTACCACGCACAATAAGACTTTCCTCTAGTCTCCAAACCTTCAAGCATTCCCTGAAAACTAACCTCTTCAGGCAAGCTTATCAGATTCCAGAACCGCCCACATAACTTTCATAGCTTTCATGTCTTATTACATCCCCTCTCACAGTCTACACACAACATTGTCTTTTTTTCACATCCTCCTGATATTTGGCCGACATTCCTGTGTGACTGGATCATGCAGCCAACCAAGAAACTCTGCATTCTGGCTGGACCAAAACTGCAATATATATAGCACCTATCCTTGTGTATCAATACCCATTTCCGTATAGATTGTAAGCTAGCGAGCAGGGCCTTTCTACCTATATATCTGTCTGTTATTACCCAGTTTTGTTCTATTAATGTTTACAATTGTAAAGCGCAAAGGAATATGCTGCGCTATATAAGAAACTGTTAATAAATAAATAAATGGGCACCTGCAGGTGACTGTGGGCACGAATTAGGGCCATCCCACCCCCCCACGCCCTTGTTTCTGCTTGTTATCAGATCATTTTGTCTTTGTGAAGGATTACTCACTGTGAGAGATTGTTTCTCTTCCTGTCCTCCTTGTTCATACACTGGGAAACTCCACACTTCTGCAAACAGATTAACCCCAAGAGCTTACACGTTTTAGAATGTTTATTTGCTAATCTTGCATATGTGTGTGTACACGTATAACCAGTGCCTGTGTGTACTGTGTATGGGCACATTGGGGAATGTGCGCCTAAGTGTGTCTTGCGTCTTCTCTCACTGCACATGTTCTGTAACCATATGCTCTGAGGTACGGGCAACGCAAAGCGGTGCGCATTTCTGCTGAATCTCCGCTAGCAACTGAGGAGGCGGAACTGGACTGCAATGGAGCGCTGACATGTAGGCATGGACTGCGCAGTGCGGTGATGTCACATGCCTGATTTGATTTGCATAGGGCTTGGGGCGCACAGCCTGGAGTAGACGCTCCGCTTCTTGTAGAGCAGAAATGGGACCTTCGTTTGCGGTGTGAGATTACTGAGATAAGAGAACGAGGAGAGGAAGGCGGAGAAAACTGCCCATTCCCTACTACGCGGAGCAGTGTATGGCTGTGAGGGAGGCGAGAGCGCTGATGAGCCCGCCAGGGCCGGTGCAAGGTTTCCGGGCGCCCTAGGCAGCATTTCACCAACCGCCCCTGCTATCTACAATTCATAATATGTCACACAGCTGTACCACAAATTCATTATATGTCACTCAGCCATGAATTATGCCATTCATTTTTTTTTGTGGACTCAGTGGCGCCCTCCAGTGGCTGGCGGCTGCCTAAGGTTGCCTAATGGCAGCATCGGCCCTGGTGCCCGCTCCTCATTAGCAGTACATCACCATAGGGAAGATGAATCTTCAGAAAGATCAATCTTTGATGCCTGTCCCTAAATCCCCAGCCCGACTCCAGCTTAGACATGTGGGGCACCAGCATGGGCGAAGGAGTTTTGCAGCAAGCGGCCGGTCCCAGGGGCGCTGTTATGGTGTCTACGGGGTGGTCAGAACACTCCCTGCCACTATCTGTAAAATAGGGGGTGTCTGTTCAAATGAGCAAAGGGTAAAGGTGCGCACAGTACTGAGAATAAGCCCCTGTAGGCCCTGTGAGTGGCAGCGCTGGGGGCAGATTGAGTTACTGCCCCTCTCTCTTTTCCACGTGCAGCGCTGGTTACAGTCGGGTAATCTGCTTTGTCAGTTATTAAGCTGCTGTTGTTATTTCTGTATCTCAGAGGAGGAGGAATCGCCCAGTACAATCCTGTGTAAATGAGGAAATAGGTGACTCCACATTCCACTCACATCATTTGCACATAGATTTGGCATTTTATTTCTCAGGTTACACAGCATTTCCTAATCACTGAAGGCTTCATTGCATCTCAGTACATGTGATTGTATCAGTATTTTACCCTGAAAGTCAGAGCGGGGTGTGGTGTCAGTAACGTGCTGATATGGTAACATCGGGTGTGGCGGTGACGAGGGGGGGTCAGTAACGTGCTGATAGGGTAACACCGGGTGTGGTGGCTAGGGGGGGTGGGTCAGTAGCGTGCTGATAGGGTAACACTGAGTATGGTGACGAGGGGGGGTCAGTAACGTACTGACAGGGTAACGCTGGGTGTGGCGGTGAGGGGGGGGTCAGTAGTGTGCTGATAGGGTAACGCTGGGTGTGACGGTGAGGGGGGTCAGTAGCGTGCTGACAATGTAACACTAGGTGTGGCGGTGATGAGGGGGGTTAGTAACGTGCTGATAGGGTAACACCGGGTGTGGTGGCGGGGGGGGGGTCAGTAGCGTGCTGATAGGGTAACGCTGGGTGTGGCGGTGAGGGGGTGTCAGTAACGTGCTGATAGGGTAACACTGGGTGTGGCGGTGAGGGGGGGGTCAGTAGCGTGCTGACAGGGTAACACTGGGTGTGGCGGTGAGGGGGGGTCAGTAGCGTGCTGACAGGGTAACACCGGATGTGGTGACGAGGAGGGGTCAGTAGCATGCTGATAGGGTAACGCTGGGTGTGGTGGCGAGGGGGGGGTCAGTAACGTGCTGATAGGGTAACGCTGGGTGTGGTGGCGAGGGGGGGTCAGTAGCGTGCTGACAGGGTAACACTGGGTGTGGCGGTGAGGGGGGGTCAGTAGCGTGCTGACAGGGTAACACCGGATGTGGTGACGAGGAGGGGTCAGTAGCATGCTGATAGGGTAACACTGGGTGTGGTGGTGAGGGATGGGGGGTCAGTAACGTGCTGACAGGGTAATGCTGGGTGTGGCCTTGGGGGAGGGGGGGTCAGTAACGTGCTGACAGGGTAACACAGGGTTTGGCGGTGAGGGGGGGGTCAGTAACGTGCTGACAGGGTAACGCTGGGTGTGGCGGTGAGGGGGGGGTCAGTAGCGTGCTGACAGGGTAACGCTGGGTGTGGCGGTGAGGGGGGGTCAGTAACGTGCTGATAGGGTAACACTGGGTGTGGCGGTGAGGGGGGGGGTCAGTAGCGTGCTGACAGGGTAACGCTGGGTGTGGCGGTGAGGGGGGGTCAGTAGCGTGCTGACAGGGTAACACTAGGTGTGGCGGTGAGGGGGGGGGTCAGTAGCATGCTGACAGGGTAACGCTGGGTGTGGTGGCGAGGGGGGGTCAGTAACGTGCTGATAGGGTAACACTGGGTGTGGCGGTGAGGGGGGGTCAGTAGCGTGCTGACAGGGTAACACTGGGTGTGGTGGTGAGGGAGGGGGGGTCAGTAACGTGCTGACAGGGTAACGCTGGGTGTGGCGGTGAGGGAGGGGGGGTCAGTAGCGTGCTCTTAGGATAACGCTGGGTGTGGTGACGAGGGGGGGTCAGTAGCGTGCTGACAGGGTAACACTGGGTGTGGCAGTGAGGGGGGGTCAGTAGCGTGCTGACAGGGTAACACCGGATGTGGTGACGGAGGGGGGTCAGTAGCGTGCTGATAGGGTAACACTGGGTGTGGTGGTGAGGGAGGGGGGGTCAGTAACGTGCTGACAGGGTAACGCTGGGTGTGGCCGTGAGGGAGGGGTGGTCAGTAGCGTGCTGACAGGGTAACACCGGATGTGGTGACGAGGGGGGGTCAGTAGCGTGCTGATAGGGTAACACTGGGTGTGGTGGTGAGGGAGGGGGGGTCAGTAACGTGCTGACAGGGTAACACTGGGTTTGGCGGTGAGGGGGGTCAGTAACGTGCTGACAGGGTAACGCTGGGTGTGGCGGTGAGGGGGGGGGGTCAGTAGCGTGCTGATAGGGTAACGCCGGGTGTGGTGGCAGGGGGTTGGGGGTCAGTAGCGTGCTGACAGGGTAACACTGGGTGTGGCGGTGACGAGGGGGCGTCAGTAACGTGCTGATAGGGTAACACTGGGTGTGGTGGCGGGGGGGGTCAGTAGCGTGCTGATAGGGTAACGCTGGGTGTGGCGGTGAGGGGGGGTCAGTAGCGTGCTGACAGGGTAACACTGGGTTTGGTGGCGAGGGGGGGGTCAGTAACGTGCTGATAGCTTAACACTGGGTGTGGCGGTGAGGGGGGGTCAGTAGCGTGCTGACAGGGTAACACTGGGTGTGGTGACGAGGGGGGGTCAGTAGCGTGCTGACAGGGTAACACTGGGTGTGGCGGTGAGGGGGGGTCAATAGCGTGCTGACAGGGTAACACTGGGTGTGGCGGTGAGGGGGGTCAGTAGCGTGCGGATAGGGTAACACTGGGTGTGGTGGTGAGGGAGGGGGGGTCAGTAACGTGCTGACAGGGTAACACTGGGTGTGGCAGTGAGGGGGGGTCAGTAGCGTGCTGATAGGGTAACACCGGGTGTGGTGGCGGGGGGGGTCAGTAGCGTGCTGATAGGGTAACGCTGGGTGTGGCAGTGAGGGGGGGTCAGTAGCGTGCTCTTAGGGTAACGCTGGGTGTGGTGACGAGGGGGGGTCAGTAGCGTGCTGACAGGGTAACACTGGGTGTGGCGGTGAGGGGGGTCAGTAACGTGCTGACAGGGTAACACCGGATGTGGTGACGAGGGGGGGTCAGTAGCGTGCTGACAGGGTAACACTGGGTGTGGTGGTGAGGGAGGGGGGGTCAGTAGCGTGCTGACAGGGTAACACTGGGTTTGGCGGTGAGGGGGGTCAGTAACTTGCTGACAGGGTAACGCTGGGTGTGGCCGTGAGGGAGGGGGGGTCAGTAACGTGCTGACAGGGTAACACTGGGTTTGGCGGTGAGGGGGGTCAGTAACGTGCTGACAGGGTAACGCTGGGTGTGGCGGTGAGGGGGGGGGTCAGTAGCGTGCTGATAGGGTAACGCCGGGTGTGGTGGCGGGGGGGTCAGTAGTGTGCTGACAGGGTAACGCAGGGTGTGGCGGTGAGGAGGGGTCAGTAGCGTGCTGATAGAGTAACGCTGGGTGTGGCGGTGAGGAGGGGTCAGTAGCGTACTCATAGGGTAACGCTGGGTGTGGCGGTGAGGAGGGGTCAGTAACGTGCTGATAGAGTAACGCTGGGTGTGGCGGTGAGGAGGGGTCAGTAACGTGCTGATAGAGTAACGCTGGGTGTGGCGGTGAGGAGGGGTCAGTAGCGTACTCATAGGGTAACGCTGGGTGTGGCGGTGAGGAGGGGTCAGTAACGTGCTGATAGAGTAACGCTGGGTGTGGCGGTGAGGAGGGGTCAGTAACGTGCCGATAGAGTAACGCTGGGTGTGGCGGTGAGGAGGGGTCAGTAGCGTACTCATAGGGTAACGCTGGGTGTGGCGGTGAGGAGGGGTCAGTAACGTGCTGATAGAGTAACGCTGGGTGTGGAGGTGAGGAGGGGTCAGTAACGTGCTGATACAGTAACGCTTGGTGTGGCGGTGAGGGGGGTCAGTAGCGTGCGGATAGGGTAACACTGGGTGTGGTGGTGAGGGAGGGGGGGTCAGTAACGTGCTGACAGGGTAACACTGGGTGTGGCAGTGAGGGGGGGTCAGTAGCGTGCTGATAGGGTAACACCGGGTGTGGTGGCGGGGGGGGTCAGTAGCGTGCTGATAGGGTAACGCTGGGTGTGGCGGTGAGGGGGTGTCAGTAGCGTGCTCTTAGGGTAACGCTGGGTGTGGTGACGAGGGGGGGTCAGTAGCGTGCTGACAGGGTAACACTGGGTGTGGTGGTGAGGGGGGTCAGTAACGTGCTGACAGGGTAACACCGGATGTGGTGACGAGGGGGGTCAGTAGCGTGCTGACAGGGTAACACTGGGTGTGGTGGTGAGGGAGGGGGGGTCAGTAGCGTGCTGACAGGGTAACACTGGGTTTGGCGGTGAGGGGGGTCAGTAACTTGCTGACAGGGTAACGCTGGGTGTGGCCGTGAGGGAGGGGGGATCAGTAACGTGCTGACAGGGTAACACTGGGTTTGGCGGTGAGGGGGGTCAGTAGCGTACTCATAGGGTAACGCTGGGTGTGGCGGTGAGGAGGGGTCAGTAACGTGCTGACAAAGTAACGCTGGGTGTGGAGGTGAGGAGGGGTCAGTAATGTGCTGATAGAGTAACGCTGGGTGTGGCGGTGAGGCGGGGGGGTCAGTTACGTGCTGATAGGGTAACACCGGGTGTGGTGGCGGGGGGGTCAGTAGTGTGCTGACAGGGTAACGCTGGGTGTGGCGGTGAGGAGGGGTCAGTAGCGTGCTGATAGAGTAACGCTGGGTGTGGCGGTGAGGAGGGGTCATTAACGTGCTGATAGGGTAACGCTGGGTGTGGCGGTGAGGGGGGGGTCAGTAGTGTGCTGACAGGGTAACACTGGGTTTGGCGGTGAGGGGGGTCAGTAGTGTGCTGTTAGGGTAACACTGGGTGTGGCGGTGAGGGGGGGTCAGTAGCGTGCTGATAGGGTAACACTGGGTGTGGCGGTGAGGGAGGGGGGTGTCAGTAGCGTGCTGATAGGGTAACGCCAGGTGTGGTGGCGGGGGGTTGGGGTCAGTAGCGTGCTGATAGGGTAACGCCGGGTGTAGTGGCGGGGGGTTGGGGGTCAGTAGCGTGCTGATAGGGTAACGCCGGGTGTGGTGGCGGGGGGTTGGGGGTCAGTAGCATGCTGACAGGGTAACATTGGGTGTAGCGGCGAGGGGAGGGTCACCGGATAAATCTTATGCCATTACATTTATACATACAGCTGTGACGCTGCTAAACCAACATCGGCTCCATAAGGATAAGGCCACGTACTTATCACACGGCATCCATAGACTAGTCATGTACACAAGGGGATTTAGGGGCCTATCCATAAACATGCGCTATTGCCAGTGATAACGCCACTTATCTCGCCGTGGTGGACGGCCGGTGCTGGCCCAGGGCAGAAATGGTTCAGTTATCACTTTTCCGGGTCGGCGTCTGTTGTTAGCCTGAGAGCGAATCTCGCCGCCGACAGGGGTTACCGCCAGTGATAGCGGCGCTGTGGTCGTCAGTAACCCCCTTAATGACGAAGGCGATGCCCTACCGCGATCTATAGCACCCAATCAGAATGTACCTTAGGGGGTGGCCCAGGAAAAGGTTTGTAATGTTCCCAATGTAAACTCTGCCAATGTCCCTGGAAATATTGGGACAATAGTCCAGTCCCCAAGTCTGTCCTCCCTAACCCATCCAGCCCCGCATCTGTATGTCCGTCCCTGTGTAGATTGGGGGAGGGGGAGGCTTAGGGCGAGTGCTTGTACCACTTGTGGTGTATGTACCAGGTCACGGTATAATCTGACGCATTATTTACACGGCGATAACTTTTTACAAGATACGGACGAAACCACATTTTATATCAGACTTTTTATAGCCGCAATGTTTAATCTCTTCCTGCTGAGCCAAGAGCTAAATATACGTTCTCATAAAGCAGCAGTTTATTATTACCTGGCGCTATAATCCTCACCCTATCATATTATACTCCTATATTATATATATTCTGGGTACGTGTCTCGTCCACCTCATTTCACTACTTCAGTATAACGCTATAAACCCGAGGTCATTTCTAATCCCTGGTGCGTATCTGGGTGTTATGTAATACTGGAGGTATTTATGCTCTATATTCTATCCCTGAAGGCATAAATGGCCTCTGTAAGGACAGAGAAAGGAGATTTTAGGAACATTTTCCCTATGCCCTGAATGAACCGCCCTCCCCCCCTGTGACTGGATCTGTCATGGGTCACAGATTACTGAGGACAAAGGACACAGTATACAAACCTGCCGGTCACTATAATCCTCCGCAGTGTACGCAGTGGGCGAGGCCGGAACCTGCTGAGAGCTGACGTCTACCTGCGGGAGGACCCTGGAGAGGCAATCATATACATCATCTAGGAATTAATCACTTCACATAAACACTAGCTCATTATATATATACACATGTATTTATAGATCTGTATCAGTGACTGTACTGAGCAGTGCGCTGGCCCCTCACACCCGTACACGCTGCACACCTTCCTGACCCCCCGGGAGATGGGAGGAGGTGCAGGTGATTTGTGACTCACAACGATGTCTCCTGGAGAGTAAGCACGTGTGCACCCGGGAAGCCGATGGACGGAATCCCGACTGTCTAATCCTGGCAAGGGTTAAATTACAGGCATCGATATCCCGACGCCTGTCAATTTCCCTACGCCGGGAGCCCGACACCCAGCTTACCGATCGAAGGCACCCCCCCGGGAGGTTAGGGGAAGGGAGGGTTAGGTTTAGGCACTTAGAGGGGGGATTAGGGATAGGCACTTAGAGGGGGGATTAGGTTTAGGCACTTAGAGGGGGGATTAGGGTTAGGCACTTAGAAGGGGGGATTAGGGATAGGCACTTAGAGGGGGATTAGGGTTAGGCACTTAGAAGGGGGGATTAGGGTTAGGCACTTAGAAGGGGGGATTAGGGTTAGGCACTTAGAAGGGGATTAGGGTTAGGCACTTAGAGGGGGGATTAGGGTTGGGCACTTAGAGGGGGGATTAGGTTTAGGCACTTAGAGGGGGGATTAGGGTTAGGCACTTAGAAAGGGGATTAGGGATAGGCAATTAGAGGGGGGGATTAGGGTTAGGCACTTAGAAGGGGGGATTAGGGATAGGCACTTAGAAGGGGGGATTAGGGTTAGGCACTTAGAAGGGGGGATTAGGGTTAGGCACTTAGAAGGGGGGATTAGGGTTAGGCACTTAGAAGGGGATTAGGGTTAGGCACTTAGAGGGGGGATTAGGGTTGGGCACTTAGAGGGGGGATTAGGTTTAGGCACTTAGAGGGGGGATTAGGGTTAGGCATTTAGAGGGGGGATTAGGGATAGGCAATTAGAGGGGGGGATTAGGGTTGGGCACTTAGAGGGAGGGATTAGGGTTAGGCATTTAGAGGGGGGATTAGGGGTCGGCACTTAGAGGGGGGATTAGGGGTCGGCACTTAGAGGGGGGATTAGGTTAGGGGAAGGGAGGGTTAGGTTTAGGCACTTAGAGGGGGGATTAGGGATAGGCACTTAGAAGGGGGGATTAGGGATAGGCATTTAGAAGGGGGGATTAGGGTTAGGCACTTAGAAGGGGGGATTAGGGTTAGGCACTTAGAGGGGGGATTAGGGATAGGCAATTAGAGGGGGGATTAGGGTTAGGCACTTAGAGGGGGGATTAGGGATAGGCAATTAGAGGGGGGGATTAGGGTTGGGCACTTAGAGGGAGGGATTAGGGTTAGGCATTTAGAGGGGGGGATTAGGGTTAGAGGGTTAGGCATTTAGAGGGGGGATTAGGGTTAGGCACTTAGAGGGAGGATTAGGGTTAGGCACTTAGAGGGAGGATTAGGGTTAGGCATTTAGAGGGGGGATTAGGGTTAGGCACTTAGAGGGAGGATTAGGGTTAGGCACTTAGAGGGAGGATTAGGGTTAGGCACTTAGAGGGAGGATTAGGGTTAGGCACTTAGAGGAAGGATTAGGGTTAGGCACTTAGAGGGAGGATTAGGGTTAGGCACTTAGAGGGAGGATTAGGGTTAGGCACTTAGAGGGAGGATTAGGGTTAGGCACTTAGAGGGAGGATTAGGGTTAGGCACTTAGAGGGAGGATTAGGGTTAGGCATTTAGAGGAAGGATTAGGGTTAGGCACTTAGAGGAATGATTAGGGTTAGGCACTTAGAGGGAGGATTAGGGTTAGGCACTTAGAGGGAGGATTAGGGTTAGGCACTTAGAGGGGGGATTAGGGTTAGGCACTTAGAGGGGGGATTAGGGTTAGGCATTTAGAGGGGGATTAGGGTTAGGCACTTAGAGGGGGGATTAGGGTTAGGCACTTAGAGGGGGGATTAGGGTTAGGCATTTAGAGGGGCGATTAGGGTTAGGCATTTAGAGGGGCGATTAGGGTTAGGCACTTAGAGGGGGGATTAGTGTTAGGCACTTAGAGGGGGGGATTAGAGTTAGGCACTTAGAGGGGGGATTACGGTTAGGCACTTAGAGGGGGGATTACGGTTAGGCACTTAGAGGGGGGATTACGGTTAGGCACTTAGAGGGGGGGATTAGGGTTAGGCACTTAGAGGGGGGATTAGGGTTAGGCACTTAGAGGGGGGATTAGGGTTAGGCACTTAGAGGGGGGATTACGGTTAGGCACTTAGAGGGGGGGGATTAGTGTTAGGCACTTAGAGGGGGATTAGGGTTAGGCACTTAGAGGGGGATTAGGGTTGGGCACTTAGAGGGGGGATTAGGGTTAGGCACTTAGAGGGGGGATTAGGGTTAGGCAATTAGAGGGGGGATTAGGGTTAGGCACTTAGAGGGGGGATTAGGTTTATTAATTTAGAGGGGGATTAGGGTTAGGCACTTAGAGGGGGGATTAGGGTTAGGCATTTAGAGGGGGGATTAGGTTTATTAATTTAGAGGGGGATTAGGGTTAGGCACTTAGAGGGGGGATTAGGGTTAGGCATTTAGAGGGGCGATTAGGGTTAGGCACTTAGAGGGGGGATTAGGGTTAGGCACTTAGAGGGGGGATTACGGTTAGGCATTTAGAGGGGGGATTAGGGTTAGGCACTTAGAGGGGGGATTAGGTTTATTAATTTAGAGGGGGATTAGGGTTAGGCATTTAGAGGGGGGATTACGGTTAGGCATTTAGAGGGGGGATTAGGGTTAGGCACTTAGAGGGGGGATTACGGTTAGGCATTTAGAGGGGGGATTAGGGTTAGGCACTTAGAGGGGGGATTAGGGTTAGGCACTTAGAGGGGGGATTAGGGTTAGGCAATTAGAGGGGGGATTAGGGTTAGGCACTTAGAGGGGGGATTAGGTTTATTAATTTAGAGGGGGATTAGGGTTAGGCATTTAGAGGGGGGATTAGGGTTAGGCATTTAGAGGGGGGATTAGGTTTATTAATTTAGAGGGGGATTAGGGTTAGGCACTTAGAGGGGGGATTAGGGTTAGGCATTTAGAGGGGCGATTAGGGTTAGGCACTTAGAGGGGGGATTAGGGTTAGGCACTTAGAGGGGGGATTACGGTTAGGCATTTAGAGGGGGGATTAGGGTTAGGCACTTAGAGGGGGGATTAGGTTTATTAATTTAGAGGGGGATTAGGGTTAGGCATTTAGAGGGGGGATTACGGTTAGGCATTTAGAGGGGGGATTAGGGTTAGGCACTTAGAGGGGGGATTACGGTTAGGCACTTAGAGGGGGGATTATGGTTAGGCACTTAGAGGGGGGGATTAGGGTTAGGCACTTAGAGGGGGGATTAGGGTTAGGCACTTAGAGGGGGGGATTAGGGTTAGGCACTTAGAGGGGGGGATTAGGGTTAGGCACTTAGAGGGGGGATTACGGTTGGGCACTTAGAGGGGGGATTAGGGTTAGGCACTTAGAGGGGGGATTAGGGTTAGGCACTTAGAGGGAGGATTAGGGTTAGGCACTTAGAGGGGGGATTAGGGTTAGGCACTTAGAGGGGGGATTAGGGTTAGGCACTTAGAGGGGGGATTAGGTTTATTAATTTAGAGGGGGATTAGGGTTAGGCACTTAGAGGGGGGATTACGGTTAGGCACTTAGAGGGGGGGATTAGGGTTGGGCACTTAGAGGGGGGATTAGGGTTGGGCACTTAGAGGGGGGATTAGGGTTAGGCACTTAGAGGGGGGATTAGGGTTAGGCATTTAGAGGGGGGATTAGGGTTAGGCACTTAGAGGGGGGATTAGGGTTAGGCAGTTAGAGGGGCGATTAGGGTTAGGCACTTAGAGGGGGGATTAGGTTTATTAACTTAGAGGGGGATTAGGGTTAGGCACTTAGAGGGGGGATTACGTTTAGGCATTTAGAGGGGGGTATTAGGGTTAGGCACTTAGAGGGGGGATTAGGGTTAGGCATTTAGAGGGGGGGATTAGGGTTAGGCATTTAGAGGGGGGATTAGGGTTAGGCACTTAGAGGGGGGATTAGTGTTAGGCACTTAGAGGGGGGATTAGGGTTAGGCACTTAGAGGGGGGATTAGGGTTAGGCATTTAGAGGGGGGATTAGGGTTAGGCACTTAGAAGGGGATTAGGGTTAGGCACTTAGAGGGGGGTTAGGGTTAGGCACTTAGAAGGGGGGATTAGGGTTAGGCACTTAGAAGGGGATTAGGGTTAGGCACTTAGAAGGGGATTAGGGTTAGGCACTTAGAGGGGGGATTAGGGTTGGGCACTTAGAGGGGGGATTAGGGTTGGGCACTTAGAGGGGGGATTAGAGTTAGGCATTATATCATATTACACATCCATCCCATTATATTACACATCCATCCTTATACCCGTCCTATTATATTATATTACACATCCATCCTTCTATCTGTCCTATTATATTATATTACACATCCATCCTTCTATCCGTCCCATTATATTATATTACACATCCATCCTTCTATCCGTCACATTATATTATATTACACGTTCATCCTTCTATCTGTCCCATTATATATTACACATCCATCCTTCTATCCGTCCCATTATATATTACACATCCATCCTTCTATCCGTCCCATTATATATTATATTACACATCCATCCTTCTATCCGTCCTATTATATTATATTACACATCCATCCTTCTATCCGTCCCATGATATATTATATTACACATCCATCCTTCTATCCGTCCCATTATATTATATTACACATCCATCCTTCTATCCGTCCCATTATATCATATTACACATCCATCCTTCTATCCGTCCCTTTATATCATATTACACATCCATCCTTCTATCCGTCCCATTATATATTACACATCCATCCTTCTATCCGTCCCATTATATATTACACATCCATCCTTCTATCCGTCCCATTATATCATATTACACATCCATCCTTCTATCTGTCCTATTATATTATATTACACATCCATCCTTCTATCCGTCCCATGATATATTATATTACACATCCATCCTTCTATCCGTCCTATTATATATTACACATCCATCCTTCTATCCGTCCCATTATATTATATTACACATCCATCCTTCAATCTGTCCTATTATATTATATTACACATCCATCCTTCTATCCGTCCCATGATATATTATATTACACATCCATCCTTCTATCCGTCCCATTATATTATATTACACATCCATCCTTCTATCCGTCCCATTATATCATATTACACATCCATCCTTCTATCCGTCCCATTACATATTACACATCCATCCTTCTATCCGTCCATTATATCATATTACACATCCATCCTTCTATCCGTCCTATTATATTATATTACACATCCATCCTTCTATCCGTCCCATTATATCATATTACACATCCATCCTTCTATCCGTCCTATTATATTATATTACACATCCATCCTTCTATCCGTCCCATTACATATTACACATCCATCCTTCTATCCGTCCTATTATATTATATTACACATCCATCCTTCTATCCGTCCTATTATATTATATTACACATCCATCCTTCTATCCGTCCCATTATATCATGTTACACATCCATCCTTCTATCCGTCCATTATATCATATTACACATCCATCCTTCTATCCGTCCTATTATATTATATTACACATCCATCCCGAGTGCCTGCTGACCAGTGAATAGTATTGCTCCTAGCTGCTCTCACAAGGGGGTCTAATTACTAAAGGTCAATTTTCATCGATTTAAAATAAATGAAAATCAGTCAGCATCGATGTTGTGTACCTGGGGCTAAATCACACATTAACCAATGCTTAAAAAAGCCAAACCAAAAATTGCCTATTAGTAAATGTGTGTTTTATCCCCAGGTACACAACATCGATGCTGACAGATTTTCATTTATTTTAAATCGATCAAAATCGACCTTTAGTAAATATACCCCCAACACTCAGGTCAGATGTGTACGGTATTGCACAGCGGCAGTGAAGCACCTGTACAACCTGTACCTGTACCGTACAACTAATATGCTAATGCAGTTAGGGGAGCCTGTACGTAATAACCACCTCCTGCCTCTTTCTGCCGTCTGACAGCAGCGCCTGTACGTAATAACCACCTCCTGCCTCTTTTTGCCGTCTGACAGCAGCGCCTGTAGGTAATAACCACCTTCTGCCTCTTTCTGCCGTCTGACAGCAGCTCCTGTAGGTAATAGCCACCTCCTGCCTCCATCTGCGGTCTGACAGAAGCGCCTGTAGGTAATAGCCACCTCCTGTCTCTATCTGCCGTCTAACAGCAGCACCTGTAGGTAATAGCCACCTCCTGTCTCTATCTGCCGTCTGACAGCAGCGCCTGTAGGTAATAGCCACCTCCTGCCTCTTTCTGCCGTCTGACAGCAGCTCCTGTAGGTAATAGCCACCTCCTGCCTCCATCTGCCGTCTGACAGCAGCGCCTGTAGGTAATAGCCTTCTCCTGCCTCTATCTGCCGTCTAACAGCAGCACCTGTAGGTAATAGCCACCTCCTGTCTCTATCTGCCGTCTGACAGCAGCGCCTGTAGGTAATAGCCACCTCCTGCCTCTTTCTGCCGTCTGACAGCAGCGCCTGTAGGTAATAGCCACCTCCTGCCTCTATCTGCCGTCTGACAGCAGCGCCTGTAGGTAATAGCCACCTTCTGCCTCCATCTGCCATCTGACAGCAGCGCCTGTAGGTAATAGCCACCTTCTGCCTCCATCTGCCGTCTGACAGCAGCGCCTGTAGGTAATAACCACCACCTGCCTCTTTCTACCGTCTGACAGCAGCACCTGTAGGAAATAGCCTTCTCCTGCCTCTATCTGCCGTCTGACAGCAGCGCCTGTAGGTAATAGCCTCCTCCTGCCTGTATCTGCCGTCTGACAGCAGCGCCTGTAGGTAATAGCCACCTCCTGCCTCTATCTGCCGTCTGACAGCAGCACCTGTAGGTAATAGCCACCTCCTGCCTCCATCTGCGGTCTGATAGCAGCACCTGTAGGTAATAGCCACCTCCTGCCTCCATCTGCCGTCTGACAACAGCACCTGTAGGAAATAGCCACCTCATGCCTCTATCTGCCGTCTGACAGCAGCACCTGTAGGTAACAGCCACATCCTGCCTCCATCTGCCGTCTGACAGCAGCGCCTATAGGTAATAGACACCTCCTGCCCCTATCTGCCGTCAGACAGCAGCACCTGTAGGAAATAGCCACCTCCTGCCTCCATCTGCCGTCTGACAGCAGCACCTGTAGGTAATAGCCACCTCCTGCCAACATCTGCGGTCTTACAGCGGCGACTATAGGTAATAGCCACATCCTCCCTCTATCTGCCGTCTGACAGCAGCGATTGTAGGAAATAGCCACCTCCTGGCTCTATCTGCCGTCTGTCAACAGCGCCTGTAAGTAATAGCCACCTCCTGCCTATATATGCCGTCTGACAGCAGCACCTGTAGGTAATAGCTACCTCCTGCCTCCATCTGCGGTCTGATAGCAGCACTTGTAGGTAAAAGCCACCTCCTGCCTCCATCTGCGGTCTGACAGCAGCGCCTGTAGGAAATAGCCACCTCCTTCCTCTATCTGACAGCAGGAAATAGCCACCTCCTGCCTCTATCTGACAGCAGCGCATGTAAGAAAAAGCCACCTCCTGCCTCTATCTGCCGTCTGACAGCAGTGCCTGTAGGAAATAGCCACCTCCTGCCTCTATCTGCCGTCTGACAGCAGCGATTGTAGGAAATAGCCACCTCCTGGCTCCATCTGACAGCAGCACCTGTAGAAAATAGTCACCTCCTGCCTCTTTCTACCGTCTCACAGCAGCGCCTGTAGGTAATAGCCTCCTCCTGCCTCTATCTGCCGTCTGACAGCAGCGCCTGTAGGTAATAACCACCTCCTGCCTCTATCTGCCGTCTGACAGCAGCGCCTGTAGGTAATAGCCACCTCCTGCCTCTATCTGCTGTCTGACAGCAGCGCCTGTAGGAAATAGCCACCTCCTGCCTCTGTCTGCGGTCAGACAGCAGCGCCTTTAGGTAATAGTAATACATTACAGAGCACCCCGGGCACCAGGGAGAGTAATACAGGGATAATACATTACAGAGCACCCCGGGCACCAGGGAGAGGAATACAGGGGTAATACATTACAGAGCACCCCGGGCACCAGGGAGAGGAATACGGGGATAATACATTACAGAGCACCCCGGGCACCAGGGAGAGTAATACAGGGATAATACATTACAGAGCACCCCGGGCACCAGGGAGAGGAATACAGGGGTAATACATTACAGAGCACCCCGGGCACCAGGGAGAGGAATACGGGGGTAATACATTACAGAGAACCCCGGGCACCAGGGAGAGTAATACGGGGATAATACATTACAGAGCACCCCGGGCACCAGAGAGAGGAATACGGGGATAATACATTACAGCGCATCCCGGGCACCAGGGAGAGGAATACACGGGTAATACATTACAGAGCACCCCGGGCACCAGGGAGAGGAATACGGGGGTAATACATTACAGAGCACCCCGGGCACCAGGGAGAGGAATACGGGGATAATACATTACACAGGACCCCGGGCACCAGAGAGAGGAATACGGGGATAATACATTACAGAGCACCCCGGGCACCAGGGAGAGGAATACGGGGGTAATACATTACAGAGCACCCCGGGGACCAGGGAGAGGAATACGGGGGTAATACATTACAGAGCACCCCGGGCACCAAGGAGAGGAATACGGGGATAATACATTACAGAGCACCCCGGGCACAAGGGAGAGGAATACGGGGTAATACATTACAGAGCACCCCGGGCACCAGGGAGACGAATACACGGGTAATACATTACAGAGCACTCCGGGCACCAGGGAGAGGAATACGGGGGTAATACATTACAGCGCACCCTGGGTACCAGGGAGAGGAATACGGGGGTAATACATTACAGAGCACCCCAGGCACCAGGGAGAGGAATACGGGAGTAATACATTACAGAGCACCCCGGGCACCAGGGAGAGGAATACGGGAGTAATACATTACAGAGCACCCCGGGCACCAGGGAGAGGAATACACGGGTAATACATTACAGAGCACCCCGGGCACCAGGGAGAGGAATACGGGGGTAATACATTACAGAGCACCCCGGGCACCACAGGGAGAGGAATACACAGGTAATACATTACAGAGCACCCCGGGCACCAGGGAGAGGAATACACGGGTAATACATTACAGAGCACCCCGGGCACCAGGGAGAGGAATACGGGAGTAATACATTACAGAGCACCCCGGGCACCAGGGAGAGGAATACAGGGATAATACATTACAGAGCACCCCGGGCACCAGGGAGAGGAATACACGGGTAATACATTACAGAGCACCCCGGGCACCAGGGAGAGGAATACGGGGGTAATACATTACAGAGCACCCCGGGCACAAGGGAGAGGAATACACGGGTAATACTTTACAGAGCACCCCGGGCACCAGGGAGAGGAATACGGGAGTAATACATTACAGAGCACCCCGGGCACCAGGGAGAGGAATACGGGAGTAATACATTACAGAGCACCCCGGGCACCAGGGAGAGGAATACAGGGGTAATACATTACAGAGCACCCCGGGCACCAGGGAGAGGAATACGGGAGAAATACATTACAGAGCACCCCGGGCACCAGGGAGAGGAATACAGGGGTAATACATTACAGAGCACCCCGGGCACCAGGGAGAGGAATACACGGGTAATACATTACAGAGCACCCCGGGCACCAGGGAGAGGAATACGGGGGTAATACATTACAGAGCACCCCGGGCACCAGGGAGAGGAATACACGGGTAATACATTACAGAGCACCCCGGGCACCAGGGAGAGTAATACGGGGATAATACATTACAGCGCACCCCGGGCACCAGGGTGAGGAATACGGGGATAATACATTACAGCGCACCCCGGGCACCAGGGTGAGGAATACGGGGGTAATACATTACAGAGCACCCCGGGCACTAGGGAGAGGAATACAGGGGTAATACATTACAGAGCACCCCGGGCACCAGGAAGAGGAATACAGGGGTAATAAATTACAGTGCACCCCGGGCACCAGGGAGAGGAATACGGGGGTAATACATTACAGAGCACCCCGGGCACCAGGGAGAGGAATACGGGAGTAATACATTACAGAACACCCCGGGCACCAGGGAGAGGAATACGGGGGTAATACATTACAGAGCAGCCCGGGCACCAGGGAGAGGAATACGGGGGTAATACATAACAGAGCACCCCGGGCACCAGGGAGAGGAATACGGGGGTAATACATTACAGAGCACCCCGGGCACCAGGGAGAGGAATACAGGGGTAATACATTACAGAGTACCCCGGGCACCAGGGAGAGGAATACACGGGTAATACATTACAGCGCACCCCGGGCACCAGGGAGAGGAATACGGTGGAATACATAACAGAGCACCCCGGGCACCAGGGAGAGGAATATGGGGGTAATACATTACAGAGTACCCCGGGCACCAGGGAGAGGAATACAGGGGTAATACATTACAGAGCACCCCGGGCACCAGGGAGAGGAATACGGGGGTAATACATTACAGAGCACCCCGGGGACCAGGGAGAGAAATACGGGTGTAATACATTACAGAGCACCCCGGGCACCAGGGAGAGGAATACAGGGGTAATACATTACAGAGCACCCCTGGCACCAGGGAGAGGAATACGGGAGTAATACATTACAGAGTACCCCAGGCACCAGGTAGAGGAATACACGGGTAGTACATTACAGAGGACCCCGGGCACCAGGGAGAGGAATACACGGGTAATACATTACAGAGCACCCCGGGCACCAGGGAGAGGAATACGGGGGTAATATATTACAGAGCACCCCGGGCACCAGGGAGAGGAATACGGGCTAATACATTACAGAGCAGCTCGGGCACCAGGGAGAGGAATACAGGGGTAATACATTACAGAGCACCCCGGGCACCAGGGAGAGGAATACACGGGTAATACATTACAGAGCACCCCGGGCACCAGGGAGAGGAATACACGGGTAATACATTGCAGAGCACCCCGGGCACCAGGGAGAGGAATACGCGGGTAATACAGTACAGAGCACCCCGTGCACCAGGTAGAGGAATACGGGGGTAATACATTACAGAGCACCCCGGCACCAGGGGGAGGAATACAGGGGTAATATATTACAGAGCACCCCGGGCACCAGGGAGAGGAATACGGGGGTAATACATTACAGAGCACCCCGGGCACCAGGGAGAGGAATAAGGGAGTAATACATTACAGAGCACCCCGGGAACCAGGGAGAGGAATACACGGGTAATACAGTACAGAGCGCCCCGGGCACCAGGGAGAGGAATACACGGGTAATATAGTACAGAGCACCCCGGGCACCAGGGAGAGGAATACGGGGGTAATACATTACAGAGCACCCCGGGCACCAGGGAGAGGAATACGGGGGTAATACATTACAGCGCACCAGGGAGAGGAATACGGGGGTAATACATTACAGAGCACCCCGGGCACCAGGGAGAGGAATACATGGGTAATACAGTACAGAGCACCCCGGGCACCAGGGAGAGGAATACACGGGTAATACAGTACAGAGCACCCCGGGCACCAGGGAGAGGAATACGGGGGTAATACATTACAGCGCACCAGGGAGAGGAATACGGGGGTAATACATTACAGAGCACCCCGGGCACCAGGGAGAGGAATACACGGGTAATACAGTACAGAGCACCCCGAGCACCAGGGAGAGGAATACGGGGGTAATACATTACAGCGCACCCCGGGCACCAGGGAGAGTAATACGGGGATAATACATTACAGCGCACCCCAGGCCCAAGGGAGAGGAATACACGGGTAATACATTACAGAGCACCCCGGGCACCAGGGAGAGGAATACACGGGTAATACATTACAGAGCACCCCGGGCACCAGGGAGAGGAATACGGGGGTAATACATTACAGAGCATCCCGGGCACCACAGGGAGAGGAATACACAGGTAATACATTACAGAGCACCCCGGGCACCAGGGAGAGGAATACACAGGTAATACATTACAGAGCACCCCGGGCACCAGGGAGAGGAATACGGGAGTAATACATTACAGAGCACCCCGGGCACCAGGGAGAGGAATACAGGGGTAATACATTACAGAGCACCCCGGGCACCAGGGAGAGGAATACGGGGGTAATACATTACAGAGAACCCCGGGCACCAGGGAGAGTAATACGGGGATAATACATTACAGAGCACCCCGGGCACCAGAGAGAGGAATACGGGGATAATACATTACAGCGCACCCCGGGCACCAGGGAGAGGAATACACGGGTAATACATTACAGAGCACCCCGGGCACCAGGGAGAGGAATACGGGGGTAATACATTACAGAGCACCCCGGGCACCAGGGAGAGGAATTCGGGGATAATACATTACAGAGGACCCCGGGCACCAGAGAGAGGAATACGGGGATAATACATTACAGAGCACCCCGGGCACCAGGGAGAGGAATACGGGGGTAATACATTACAGAGCACCCCGGGCACCAGGGAGAGGAATACGGGGGTAATACATTACAGAGCACCCCGGGCACCAGGGAGAGGAATACGGGGGTAATACATAACAGAGCACCCCGGGCACCAGGGAGAGGAATACGGGGATAATACATTACAGAGCACCCCGGGCACCAGGGAGAGGAATACGGGGTAATACATTACAGAGCACCCCGGGCACCAGGGAGACGAATACATGGGTAATACATTACAGAGCACTCCGGGCACCAGGGAGAGGAATACGGGGGTAATACATTACAGCGCACCCTGGGTACCAGGGAGAGGAATACGGGGGTAATACATTACAGAGCACCCCAGGCACCAGGGAGAGGAATACGGGAGTAATACATTACAGAGCACCCCGGGCACCAGGGAGAGGAATACGGGAGTAATACATTACAGAGCACCCCGGGCACCAGGGAGAGGAATACACGGGTAATACATTACAGAGCACCCCGGGCACCAGGGAGAGGAATACGGGGGTAATACATTACAGAGCACCCCGGGCACCACAGGGAGAGGAATACACAGGTAATACATTACAGAGCACCCCGGGCACCAGGGAGAGGAATACACAGGTAATACATTACAGAGCACCCCGGGCACCAGGGAGAGGAATACACGGGTAATACATTACAGAGCACCCCGGGCACCAGGGAGAGGAATACGGGAGTAATACATTACAGAGCACCCCGGGCACCAGGGAGACGAATACAGGGATAATACATTACAGAGCACCCCGGGCACCAGGGAGAGGAATACACGGGTAATACATTACAGAGCACCCCGGGCACCAGGGAGAGGAATACGGGGGTAATACATTACAGAGCACCTCGGGCACCAGGGAGAGGAATACACGGGTAATACATTACAGAGCACCCCGGGCACCAGGGAGAGGTATACGGGAGTAATACATTACAGCACACCCCGGGCACCAGGGAGAGTAATATGGGGATAATACATTACAGAGCACCCAGGGCACCAGGGAGAGGAATACGGGGGTAATACATTACAGAGCACCCCGGGCACCAGGGAGAGGAATACGGGGGTAATACATTACAGAGCACCCCGGGCACCAGGGAGAGGAATACGGGGGTAATACATAACAGAGCACCCCGGGCACCAGGGAGAGGAATACGGGGATAATACATTACAGAGCACCCCGGGCACCAGGGAGAGGAATACGGGGTAATACATTACAGAGCACCCCGGGCACCAGGGAGACGAATACACGGGTAATACATTACAGAGCACTCCGGGCACCAGGGAGAGGAATACGGGGGTAATACATTACAGCCACCCTGGGTACCAGGGAGAGGAATACGGGGGTAATACATTACAGAGCACCCCAGGCACCAGGGAGAGGAAAACGGGAGTAATACATTACAGAGCACCCCGGGCACCAGGGAGAGGAATACGGGAGTAATACATTACAGAGCACCCCGGGCACCAGGGAGAGGAATACACGGGTAATACATTACAGAGCACCCCGGGCACCAGGGAGAGGAATACGGGGGTAATACATTACAGAGCACCCCGGGCACCACAGGGAGAGGAATACACAGGTAATACATTACAGAGCACCCCGGGCACCAGGGAGAGGAATACACAGGTAATACATTACAGAGCACCCCGGGCACCAGGGAGAGGAATACACGGGTAATACATTACAGAGCACCCCGGGCACCAGGGAGAGGAATACGGGAGTAATACATTACAGAGCACCCCGGGCACCAGGGAGACGAATACAGGGATAATACATTACAGAGCACCCCGGGCACCAGGGAGAGGAATACACGGGTAATACATTACAGAGCACCCCGGGCACCAGGGAGAGGAATACGGGGGTAATACATTACAGAGCACCTCGGGCACCAGGGAGAGGAATACACGGGTAATACATTACAGAGCACCCCGGGCACCAGGGAGAGGTATACGGGAGTAATACATTACAGCACACCCCGGGCACCAGGGAGAGTAATATGGGGATAATACATTACAGAGCACCCAGGGCACCAGGGAGAGGAATACGGGGGTAATACATTACAGAGCACCCCGGGCACCAGGGAGAGGAATACGGGGGTAATACATTACAGAGCACCCCGGGCACCAGGGAGAGGAATACGGGGGTAATACATAACAGAGCACCCCGGGCACCAGGGAGAGGAATACGGGGATAATACATTACAGAGCACCCCGGGCACCAGGGAGAGGAATACGGGGTAATACATTACAGAGCACCCCGGGCACCAGGGAGACGAATACACGGGTAATACATTACAGAGCACTCCGGGCACCAGGGAGAGGAATACGGGGGTAATACATTACAGCCACCCTGGGTACCAGGGAGAGGAATACGGGGGTAATACATTACAGAGCACCCCAGGCACCAGGGAGAGGAAAACGGGAGTAATACATTACAGAGCACCCCGGGCACCAGGGAGAGGAATACGGGAGTAATACATTACAGAGCACCCCGGGCACCAGGGAGAGGAATACACGGGTAATACATTACAGAGCACCCCGGGCACCAGGGAGAGGAATACGGGGGTAATACATTACAGAGCACCCCGGGCACCACAGGGAGAGGAATACACAGGTAATACATTACAGAGCACCCCGGGCACCAGGGAGAGGAATACACGGGTAATACATTACAGAGCACCCCGGGCACCAGGGAGAGGAATACGGGAGTAATACATTACAGAGCACCCCGGGCACCAGGGAGACGAATACAGGGATAATACATTACAGAGCACCCCGGGCACCAGGGAGAGGAATACACGGGTAATACATTACAGAGCACCCCGGGCACCAGGGAGAGGAATACGGGGGTAATACATTACAGAGCACCCCGGGCACCAGGGAGAGGAATACACGGGTAATACATTACAGAGCACCCCGGGCACCAGGGAGAGGAATACGGGAGTAATACATTACAGCACACCCCGGGCACCAGGGAGAGGAATACGGGAGTAATACATTACAGAGCACCCCGGGCACCAGGGAGAGGAATACACGGGTAATACATTACAGAGCACCCCGGGCACCAGGGAGAGGAATACGGGGGTAATACATTACAGAGCACCCCGGGCACCACAGGGAGAGGAATACACAGGTAATACATTACAGAGCACCCCGGGCACCAGGGAGAGGAATACACGGGTAATACATTACAGAGCACCCCGGGCACCAGGGAGAGGAATACGGGGGTAATACATTACAGAGCACCCCGGGCACCAGGGAGAGGAATACACGGGTAATACATTACAGAGCACCCCGGGCACCAGGGAGAGGAATACGGGAGTAATACATTACAGCACACCCCGGGCACCAGGGAGAGTAATATGGGGATAATACATTACAGAGCACCCAGGGCACCAGGGAGAGGAATACGGGGGTAATACATTACAGAGCACCCCGCGCACCAGGGAGAGGAATACACGGGTAATACAGTCAGGGCCGCCATCAAGGGGGGACTGCCGGTACTATAGTCCCGGGCCCTGGCAGAGAGGGGGCCCGGCCGGCAGCAGAGTGCATAAGGACTAGCGGTATTTTGAAGTTGGTGCCAGCAGCGAGTTAGCTGGTGAACCGGAAGCCAATCAGGAGCGCCCGCAGCGGCGGCTCCTGATTGGCTGCCAGTTTGCGAGTTTTATTGGCTCGCGTCTGGCACCAAATCGAAATGCCGCTAGTCCTTATGCACTCTGCTGCCGGCCGGGCCCCCTCTCTGCCTGGGACTTGGGGTGAGTGTAAGCAGCAACGAGGAGCAGCAGCAGCATCATCATGGCAACCACCTGCCTGTGAGGAGAGGCTGGCCGGAAGAGAGCAGCTGAGGGAAGGGGGAGCAGCAGCGACGGGGAAGAGGCTATCTACAGCCGACGCCCATGCCATATGAAGTTAAGAGAAAGTGCCCTCTCGGGCAGGAGAGGCGGCGGGGGATCCCACTTTCCATCCAGTTATTCCTGCTACAGATACCAGGTACCGAGACTCCCATTGTCACACCTTCACTTTGCTCTCAATCTCTCAGTCTGCACCCTTCACCCTGTACTCTCACCCTTCACCCTCAGCCTGCACTCTCACCCTGTACCCTCAGCCTGCACTCTCACCCTGTACCCTCAGCCTGCACTCTCACCCTGCACCCTCACCCTGTACCCTCAGCCTGCACTCTCACCCTTCACCCTCAGCCTGCACTCTCACCCTGCACCCTTCACCCTCAGCCTGCACTCTCACCCTGTACCCTTCACCCTGCACCCTCAGCCTGCACTCTCACCCTGCACCCTCACCCTTCACCCTCACCCTGCACTCTCACCCTTCACCCTCAGCCTGCACTCTCACCCTGTACCCTTCACCCTCACACTGCACCCTCACCCTTCACCCTCAACCTGCACTCTCACCCTGCACCCTCAGCCTGCACCCTCACCCTTCACCCTCAGCCTGCACCCCCACCCTTCACCCTCAGCCTGCACTCTCACCCTTCACCCTGCACTCGCACCCTCACCCTTCACCCTCACCCTCAGCCTGCACTCTCACCCTGTACCCTCAGTCTGGACTCTCACCCTGCACCCTCACCCTGTACCCTTCACCCTGTACTCTCACCCTTCACCCTCAGCCTGCACTCTCACCCTGTACCCTCAGCCTGAACTCTCACCCTGTACCCTCAGCCTGCACTCTCACCCTTCACCCTCAGCCTGCACTCTCACCCTGCACCCTTCACCCTGCACTCTCACCCTGCACCCTCACCCTCAGCCTGCACTCTCACCCTTTACCCTTCACTCTCAGCCTGCACTCTCAGCCTGCACTCTCACCCTGTACCCTCACCCTTCACCCTTCACTCTCACCCTGTACCCTCACCCTCAGCCTGCACTCTCACCCTGCACTCTCACCCTGTACCCTCACCCTTCACCCTCACCCTGTACCCTCAGCCTGCACTCTCACCCTGTACCCTCAGCCTGGACTCTCACCCTTCACCTTCAGCCTGCACCTTCAGCCTGCACCCTCACCCTGCACCCTTCACCCTGCACCCTCACCTTACTCCCACACCTTTCTCTAAACTGGTTTACCCACCATTGATGCCATACCTCCACTGTAGCTCCACCCACATTCACAGCAACACCCACCTCTGACAAATTGCCCCCACCCGCCCAAAGTAAGGGGCCCTGTCTGTTTTGACAGTCTGGGGCCCCACAATTTCTGATGGCAGCCCTGAATACAGTACAAAGCACCCCGGGCACCAGGGAGAGGAATACGGGGGTAATATATTACAGCGCACCCCGGGCACCAGGGAGAGTAATACGGGGATAATACATTACAGCGCACCCCAGGCCCAAGGGAGAGGAATACACGGGTAATACATTACAAAGCACCCCGGGCACCAGGGAGAGGAATATGGGGGTAATACATTACAGCACACCCCGGGCACCAGGGAGAGTAATACGGGGATAATACATTACAGCGCACCCCGGGCAGCAGGGAGAGGAATACACGAGTAATACATTACAGAGCACCCCAGGCACCAGGGAGAGGAATACGGGGGTAATACATTACAGAGCACCCTGGGCACCAGGGAGAGGAATACACGGGTAATACATTACAGAGCACCCCGGGCACCAGGGAGAGGAATACGGGGGTAATACATGACAGAGCACCCACGGGCACCAGGGAGAGAAATACGGGTGTAATACATTACAGAGCACCCCGGGCACCAGGGAGAGGAATACGGGAGTAATACATTACAGAGCACCCCGGGCACCAGGTAGAGGAATACACGGGTAATACATTACAGAGCACCCCGGGCACCAGGTAGAGGAATACACGGGTAATACATTACAGAGCACCCCGGGCACTAGGGAGAGGAATACGGGGGTAATACATTACAGAGCACCCCGGGCACCAGGGAGAGGAATATGGGGGTAATACATTACAGAGCACCCCGGGCACCAGGGAGAGGAATACGGGGGTAATACATTACAGAGCACCCCGGGCACCAGGGAGAGTAATACACGGGTAATACATTACAGAGCACCCCGGGCACCAGGGAGAGGAATACGGGGATAATAAATTACAGAGCACCCCGGGCACCAGGGAGAGGAATACGCGGGCAATACATTACAGAGCACCCCGGGCACCAGGGAGAGTAATAAGGGGGTAATACATTATAGAGCACCCCGGGCACCAGGGAGAGGAATACGGGGGTAATACATTACAGCGCACCAGGGAGAGGAATACGGGGGTAATACATTACAGAGCACCCCGGGCACCAGGGAGAGGAATACATGGGTAATACAGTACAGAGCACCCCGGGCACCAGGGAGAGGAATACACGGGTAATACAGTACAGAGCACCCCTGGCACCAGGGAGAGGAATACGGGGGTAATACATTACAGCGCACCAGGGAGAGGAATACGGGGGTAATACATTACAGAGCACCCCGGGCACCAGGGAGAGGAATACACGGGTAATACAGTACAGAGCACCCCGGGCACCAGGGAGAGGAATACGGGGGTAATACATTACAGCGCACCCCGGGCACCAGGGAGAGTAATACGGGGATAATACATTACAGCGCACCCCAGGCCCAAGGGAGAGGAATACACGGGTAATACATTACAGAGCACCCCGGGCACCAGGGAGAGGAATACACGGGTAATACATTACAGAGCACCCCGGGCACCAGGGAGAGGAATACGGGGGTAATACATTACAGAGCATCCCGGGCACCACAGGGAGAGGAATACACAGGTAATACATTACAGAGCACCCCGGGCACCAGGGAGAGGAATACACAGGTAATACATTACAGAGCACCCCGGGCACCAGGGAGAGGAATACGGGAGTAATACATTACAGAGCACCCCGGGCACCAGGGAGAGGAATACAGGGGTAATACATTACAGAGCACCCCGGGCACCAGGGAGAGGAATACGGGGGTAATACATTACAGAGAACCCCGGGCACCAGGGAGAGTAATACGGGGATAATACATTACAGAGCACCCCGGGCACCAGAGAGAGGAATACGGGGATAATACATTACAGCGCACCCCGGGCACCAGGGAGAGGAATACACGGGTAATACATTACAGAGCACCCCGGGCACCAGGGAGAGGAATACGGGGGTAATACATTACAGAGCACCCCGGGCACCAGGGAGAGGAATACGGGGTAATACATTACAGAGCACCCCGGGCACCAGGGAGACGAATACACGGGTAATACATTACAGAGCACTCCGGGCACCAGGGAGAGGAATACGGGGGTAATACATTACAGCGCACCCTGGGTACCAGGGAGAGGAATACGGGGGTAATACATTACAGAGCACCCCAGGCACCAGGGAGAGGAATACGGGAGTAATACATTACAGAGCACCCCGGGCACCAGGGAGAGGAATACGGGAGTAATACATTACAGAGCACCCCGGGCACCAGGGAGAGGAATACACGGGTAATACATTACAGAGCACCCCGGGCACCAGGGAGAGGAATACGGGGGTAATACATTACAGAGCACCCCGGGCACCACAGGGAGAGGAATACACAGGTAATACATTACAGAGCACCCCGGGCACCAGGGAGAGGAATACACAGGTAATACATTACAGAGCACCCCGGGCACCAGGGAGAGGAATACAGGGGTAATACATTACAGAGCACCCCGGGCACCAGGGAGAGGAATACGGGGGTAATACATTACAGAGAACCCCGGGCACCAGGGAGAGTAATACGGGGATAATACATTACAGAGCACCCCGGGCACCAGAGAGAGGAATACGGGGATAATACATTACAGCGCACCCCGGGCACCAGGGAGAGGAATACACGGGTAATACATTACAGAGCACCCCGGGCACCAGGGAGAGGAATACGGGGGTAATACATTACAGAGCACCCCGGGCACCAGGGAGAGGAATTCGGGGATAATACATTACAGAGGACCCCGGGCACCAGAGAGAGGAATACGGGGATAATACATTACAGAGCACCCCGGGCACCAGGGAGAGGAATACGGGGATAATACATTACAGAGCACCCCGGGCACCAGGGAGAGGAATACGGGGTAATACATTACAGAGCACCCCGGGCACCAGGGAGACGAATACACGGGTAATACATTACAGAGCACTCCGGGCACCAGGGAGAGGAATACGGGGGTAATACATTACAGCGCACCCTGGGTACCAGGGAGAGGAATACGGGGGTAATACATTACAGAGCACCCCAGGCACCAGGGAGAGGAATACGGGAGTAATACATTACAGAGCACCCCGGGCACCAGGGAGAGGAATACGGGAGTAATACATTACAGAGCACCCCGGGCACCAGGGAGAGGAATACACGGGTAATACATTACAGAGCACCCCGGGCACCAGGGAGAGGAATACGGGGGTAATACATTACAGAGCACCCCGGGCACCACAGGGAGAGGAATACACAGGTAATACATTACAGAGCACCCCGGGCACCAGGGAGAGGAATACACAGGTAATACATTACAGAGCACCCCGGGCACCAGGGAGAGGAATACACGGGTAATACATTACAGAGCACCCCGGGCACCAGGGAGAGGAATACGGGAGTAATACATTACAGAGCACCCCGGGCACCAGGGAGACGAATACAGGGATAATACATTACAGAGCACCCCGGGCACCAGGGAGAGGAATACACGGGTAATACATTACAGAGCACCCCGGGCACCAGGGAGAGGAATACGGGGGTAATACATTACAGAGCACCTCGGGCACCAGGGAGAGGAATACACGGGTAATACATTACAGAGCACCCCGGGCACCAGGGAGAGGAATACGGGAGTAATACATTACAGCACACCCCGGGCACCAGGGAGAGTAATATGGGGATAATACATTACAGAGCACCCAGGGCACCAGGGAGAGGAATACGGGGGTAATACATTACAGAGCACCCCGGGCACCAGGGAGAGGAATACGGGGGTAATACATTACAGAGCACCCCGGGCACCAGGGAGAGGAATACGGGGGTAATACATAACAGAGCACCCCGGGCACCAGGGAGAGGAATACGGGGATAATACATTACAGAGCACCCCGGGCACCAGGGAGAGGAATACGGGGTAATACATTACAGAGCACCCCGGGCACCAGGGAGACGAATACACGGGTAATACATTACAGAGCACTCCGGGCACCAGGGAGAGGAATACGGGGGTAATACATTACAGCGCACCCTGGGTACCAGGGAGAGGAATACGGGGGTAATACATTACAGAGCACCCCAGGCACCAGGGAGAGGAATACGGGAGTAATACATTACAGAGCACCCCGGGCACCAGGAAGACGAATACGGGAGTAATACATTACAGAGCACCCCGGGCACCAGGGAGAGGAATACACGGGTAATACATTACAGAGCACCCCGGGCACCAGGGAGAGGAATACGGGGGTAATACATTACAGAGCACCCCGGGCACCACAGGGAGAGGAATACACAGGTAATACATTACAGAGCACCCCGGGCACCAGGGAGAGGAATACACGGGTAATACATTACAGAGCACCCCGGGCACCAGGGAGAGGAATACGGGAGTAATACATTACAGAGCACCCCGGGCACCAGGGAGACGAATACAGGGATAATACATTACAGAGCACCCCGGGCACCAGGGAGAGGAATACACGGGTAATACATTACAGAGCACCCCGGGCACCAGGGAGAGGAATACGGGGGTAATACATTACAGAGCACCCCGGGCACCAGGGAGAGGAATACACGGGTAATACATTACAGAGCACCCCGGGCACCAGGGAGAGGAATACGGGAGTAATACATTACAGCACACCCCGGGCACCAGGGAGAGGAATACGGGAGTAATACATTACAGAGCACCCCGGGCACCAGGGAGAGGAATACACGGGTAATACATTACAGAGCACCCCGGGCACCAGGGAGAGGAATACGGGGGTAATACATTACAGAGCACCCCGGGCACCACAGGGAGAGGAATACACAGGTAATACATTACAGAGCACCCCGGGCACCAGGGAGAGGAATACACGGGTAATACATTACAGAGCACCCCGGGCACCAGGGAGAGGAATACGGGAGTAATACATTACAGAGCACCCCGGGCACCAGGGAGACGAATACAGGGATAATACATTACAGAGCACCCCGGGCACCAGGGAGAGGAATACACGGGTAATACATTACAGAGCACCCCGGGCACCAGGGAGAGGAATACGGGGGTAATACATTACAGAGCACCCCGGGCACCAGGGAGAGGAATACACGGGTAATACATTACAGAGCACCCCGGGCACCAGGGAGAGGAATACGGGAGTAATACATTACAGCACACCCCGGGCACCAGGGAGAGTAATATGGGGATAATACATTACAGAGCAACCAGGGCACCAGGGAGAGGAATACGGGGGTAATACATTACAGAGCACCCCGGGCACCAGGGAGAGGAATACACGGGTAATACAGTCAGGGCCGCCATCAGGGGGGGACTGCCGGTACTATAGTCCCGGGCCCCGGCAGAGAGGGGGCCCGGCCGGCAGCAGAGTGCATTAAGACTAGCGGTATTTTGAAGTTGGTGCCAGCAGCGAGTTAGCTGGTGAACCGGAAGCCAATCAGGAGCGCCCGCAGCGGCGGCTCCTGATTGGCTGCCAGTTTGCGAGTTTTATTGGCTCGCGTCTGGCACCAAATCGAAATGCCGCTAGTCCTTATGCACTCTGCTGCCGGCCGGGCCCCCTCTCTGCCTGGGACTTGGGGTGAGTGTAAGCAGCAACGAGGAGCAGCAGCAGCATCATGGCAACCACCTGCCTGTGAGGAGAGGCTGGCCGGAAGAGAGCAGCTGAGGGAAGGGGGAGCAGCAGCGACGGGGAAGAGGCTATCTACAGCCGACGCCCATGCCATATGAAGTTAAGAGAAAGTGCCCTCTCGGGCAGGAGAGGCGGCGGGGGATCCCACTTTCCATCCAGTTATTCCTGCTACAGATACCAGGTACCGAGACTCCCATTGTCACACCTTCACTTTGCTCTCAATCTCTCAGTCTGCACCCTTCACCCTGTACTCTCACCCTTCACCCTCAGCCTGCACTCTCACCCTGTACCCTCAGCCTGCACTCTCACCCTGTACCCTCAGCCTGCACTCTCACCCTGCACCCTCACCCTCAGCCTGCACTCTCACCCTTCACCCTCAGCCTGCACTCTCACCCTGCACCCTTCACCCTCAGCCTGCACTCTCACCCTGTACCCTTCACCCTGCACCCTCAGCCTGCACTCTCACCCTGCACCCTCACCCTTCACTCTCACCCTTCACCCTCAGCCTGCACTCTCACCCTGTACCCTTCACCCTCACACTGCACCCTCACCCTTCACCCTCAACCTGCACTCTCACCCTGCACCCTCAGCCTGCACCCTCACCCTTCACCCTCAGCCTGCACCCCCACCCTTCACCCTCAGCCTGCACTCTCACCCTTCACCCTGCACTCGCACCCTCACCCTTCACCCTCACCCTCAGCCTGCACTCTCACCCTGTACCCTCAGTCTGGACTCTCACCCTGCACCCTCACCCTGTACCCTTCACCCTGTACTCTCACCCTTCACCCTCAGCCTGCACTCTCACCCTGTACCCTCAGCCTGAACTCTCACCCTGTACCCTCAGCCTGCACTCTCACCCTTCACCCTCAGCCTGCACTCTCACCCTGCACCCTTCACCCTGCACTCTCACCCTGCACCCTCACCCTCAGCCTGCACTCTCACCCTTTACCCTTCACTCTCAGCCTGCACTCTCAGCCTGCACTCTCACCCTGTACCCTCACCCTTCACCCTCACCCTGTACCCTCACCCTTCACTCTCACCCTGTACCCTCACCCTCAGCCTGCACTCTCACCCTGCACTCTCACCCTGTACCCTCACCCTTCACCCTCACCCTGTACCCTCAGCCTGCACTCTCACCCTGTACCCTCAGCCTGGACTCTCACCCTTCACCTTCAGCCTGCACCTTCAGCCTGCACCCTCACCCTGCACCCTTCACCCTGCACCCTCACCTTACTCCCACACCTTTCTCTAAACTGGTTTACCCACCATTGATGCCATACCTCCACTGTAGCTCCACCCACATTCACAGCAACACCCACCTCTGACAAATTGCCCCCACCCGCCCAAAGTAAGGGGCCCTGTCTGTTTTGACAGTCTGGGGCCCCACAATTTCTGATGGCAGCCCTGAATACAGTACAAAGCACCCCGGGCACCAGGGAGAGGAATACGGGGGTAATATATTACAGCGCACCCCGGGCACCAGGGAGAGTAATACGGGGATAATACATTACAGCGCACCCCAGGCCCAAGGGAGAGGAATACACGGGTAATACATTACAAAGCACCCCGGGCACCAGGGAGAGGAATATGGGGGTAATACATTACAGCACACCCCGGGCACCAGGGAGAGTAATACGGGGATAATACATTACAGCGCACCCCGGGCAGCAGGGAGAGGAATACACGAGTAATACATTACAGAGCACCCCAGGCACCAGGGAGAGGAATACGGGGGTAATACATTACAGAGCACCCCGGGCACCAGGGAGAGTAATACACGGGTTATACATTACAGAGCACCCCGGGCAGCAGGGAGAGGAATACACGAGTAATACATTACAGAGCACCCCAGGCACCAGGGAGAGGAATACGGGGGTAAAACATTACAGAGCACCCTGGGCACCAGGGAGAGGAATACACGGGTAATACATTACAGAGCACCCCGGGCACCAGGGAGAGGAATACGGGGGTAATACATGACAGAGCACCCCGGGCACCAGGGAGAGAAATACGGGTGTAATACATTACAGAGCACCCCGGGCACCAGGGAGAGGAATACGGGAGTAATACATTACAGAGCACCCCGGGCACCAGGTAGAGGAATACACGGGTAATACATTACAGAGCACCCCGGGCACCAGGTAGAGGAATACACGGGTAATACATTACAGAGCACCCCGGGCACTAGGGAGAGGAATACGGGGGTAATACATTACAGAGCACCCCGGGCACCAGGGAGAGGAATATGGGGGTAATACATTACAGAGCACCCCGGGCACCAGGGAGAGGAATACGGGGGTAATACATTACAGAGCACCCCGGGCACCAGGGAGAGTAATACACGGGTTATACATTACAGAGCACCCCGGGCACCAGGGAGAGGAATACGGGGATAATAAATTACAGAGCACCCCGGGCACCAGGGAGAGGAATACGCGGGCAATACATTACAGAGCACCCCGGGCACCAGGGAGAGTAATAAGGGGGTAATACATTATAGAGCACCCCGGGCACCAGGGAGAGGAATACGGGGGTAATACATTACAGAGCACCCCGGGCACCAGGGAGAGGAATACGGGGGTAATACATTACAGAGCACCTCGGGCACCAGGGAGAGGAATACACGGGTAATACATTACAGAGCACCCCAGGCACCAGGGAGAGGAATACAGGGGAAATACATTACAGTTCACCCCGGGCACCAGGGAGAGGAATACACGGGTAATACATTACAGAGCACCCCGGGCACCAGGGAGAGGAATAATGGAGTAATAGATTACAGAGCACCCCGGGCACCAGGGAGAGGAATACACGGGTAATACATTACAGAGCACCCCGGGCACCAGGGAGAGGAATACACGGGTAATACAGTACAGAGCACCCCGGGCACCAGCGAGAGGAATACACGGGTAATACATTACAGAGCACCCCGGGCACCAGGGAGAGGAATACGGGGGTAATACATTACAGAGCACCCTGGGCACCAGGGAGAGGAATACGGGGGTAATACATTACAGAGCACCCCGGGCACCAGGGAGAGGAATACGGGGGTAATACATTACAGAGCACCCCAGGCACCAGGGAGAGGAATACGGGGGAAATACATTACAGCACACCCCGGGCACCTGGGAGAGGAATACAGGGGTAATACATTACAGAGCACCCCGGGCACCAGGGAGAGGAATACAGGGGTAATACATTACAGAGCACCCCGGGCACCAGGGAGAGGAATACGCGGGTAATACAGTACAGAGCACCCCGGGCACCAGGGAGATGAATACGGGGGTAATACATTACAGAGCACCCCGGGCACCAGGGAGAGGAATACGGGGGTAATACATTACAGAGCACCCCGGGCACCAGGGAGAGGAATACCCGGGTAATACATTACAGAGCACCCCGGGCACCAGGGAGAGGAATACACGGGTAATACATTACAGCACACCTCGGGCACCAGGGAGAGGAATACGGGGCTATTACATTACAGCACACCCCGGGCACCAGGGAGAGGAATACCCGGGTAATACATTACAAAGCACCCCGGGCACCAGGGAGAGTAATACGGGGGTAATACAGTACAGAGCACCCCGGGCACCAGGGAGAGGAATACGGGGGTAATACATTATAGAGCACCCCGGGCACCAGGGAGAGGAATACGGGGGTAATACATTACAGAGCACCCCGGGCACCAGGGAGAGGAATACGGGAGTAATACATTACAGAGCACCCCGGGCACCAGGGAGAGGAATACACGGGTAATACAGTACATTACAGTGCACACCGGGCACCATGGAGAGGAATACGGGGGTAATACATTACAGAGCACCCCGGGCACCAGGGAGAGGAATACAGGGGTAATACAATACAGAGCACCCCGGGCACCAGGGAGAGGAATATGGGGGTAATACATTACAGAGCACACCGGGCACCAGGGAGAGGAATACGGGGGTAATACATTATAGAGCACCCCGGGCACCAGGGAGAGGAATATGGGGGTAATACATTACAGAGCACACCGGGCACCAGGGAGAGGAATACGGGGGTAATACATTATAGAGCACCCCGGGTACCAGGGAGAGGAATACCCGGGTAATACATTACAGAGCACCCCAGGCACCAGGGAGAGGAATACGGGGATAATACATTACAGAGCACCCCGGGCACCAGGGAGAGGAATACGGGGATAATACATTACAGAGCACCCCGGGCACCAGGGAGAGGAATACGGGAGTAATACATTACAGAGCACCCTGGGCACCAGGGAGAGGGATACGCGGGTAATACATTACAGAGCACCCCGGGCACCAGGGAGAGGAATACGGGGGTAATACATTACAGAGCACCCCGGGCACCAGGGAGAGGAATATGCGGGTAATACATTACAGAGCACCCCGGTCACCAGGGAGAGGAATACGGGGGTAATACATTACAGAGCACCCCGGGCACCAGGGAGAGTAATACACGGGTAATACATTACAGAGCACCCTGGGCACCAGGGAGAGGAACACGGGGATAATACATTACAGAGCACCCCGGGCACCAGGAAGAGGAATACGCGGATAATACATTACAGAGCACCCCAGGCACCAGGGAGAGGAATACGGGAGTAATACATTACAGAGCACCCCAGGCACCAGGGAGAGGAATACGGGAGTAATACATTACAGAGCACCCCGGGCACCAGGGAGAGGAATACGGGAGTAATACATTACAGAGCACCCCGGGCACCAGGGAGAGGAATACACGGGTAATACATTACAGAGCACCCCGGGCACCAGGGAGAGGAATACGGGGGTAATACATTACAGAGCACCCCGGGCACCACAGGGAGAGGAATACACAGGTAATACATTACAGAGCACCCCGGGCACCAGGGAGAGGAATACACGGGTAATACATTACAGAGCACCCCGGGCACCAGGGAGAGGAATACGGGAGTAATACATTACAGAGCACCCCGGGCACCAGGGAGAGGAATACAGGGATAATACATTACAGAGCACCCCGGGCACCAGGGAGAGGAATACACGGGTAATACATTACAGAGCACCCCGGGCACCAGGGAGAGGAATACGGGGGTAATACATTACAGAGCACCCCGGGCACCAGTGAGAGGAATACAAGGGTAATACTTTACAGAGCACCCCGGGCACCAGGGAGAGGAATACGGGAGTAATACATTACAGAGCACCCCGGGCACCAGGGAGAGGAATACGGGAGTAATACATTACAGAGCACCCCGGGCACCAGGGAGAGGAATACAGGGGTAATACATTACAGAGCACCCCGGGCACCAGGGAGAGGAATACGGGAGAAATACATTACAGAGCACCCCGGGCACCAGGGAGAGGAATACAGGGGTAATACATTACAGAGCACCCCGGGCACCAGGGAGAGGAATACACGGGTAATACATTACAGAGCACCCCGGGCACCAGGGAGAGGAATACACGTGTAATACATTACAGAGCACCCCGGGCACCAGGGAGAGTAATACGGGGATAATACATTACAGCGCACCCCGGGCACCAGGGTGAGGAATACGGGGATAATACATTACAGCGCACCCCGGGCACCAGGGTGAGGAATACGGGGGTAATACATTACAGAGCACCCCGGGCACCAGGGAGAGGAATACAGGGGTAATACATTACAGAGCACCCCGGGCACCAGGAAGAGGAATACAGGGGTAATAAATTACAGTGCACCCCGGGCACCAGGGAGAGGAATACGGGGGTAATACATTACAGAGCACCCCGGGCACCAGGGAGAGGAATACGGGGGTAATACATAACAGAGCACCCCGGGCACCAGGGAGAGGAATACGGGGGTAATACATTACAGAGCACCCCGGGCACCAGGGAGAGGAATACAGGGGTAATACATTACAGAGTACCCCGGGCACCAGGGAGAGGAATACACGGGTAATACATTACAGCGCACCCCGGGCACCAGGGAGAGGAATACGGGAGTAATACATTACAGAGCACCCCGGGCACCAGGGAGAGGAATATGCGGGTAATACATTACAGAGCACCCCGGGCACCAAGGAGAGGAATACGGGGGTACTACATTACAGAGCACCCCGGGCACCAGGGAGAGGAATACAGGGGTAATACATTACAGAGCACCCCGGGCACCAGGGAGAGGAATACGGGGGTAATACATTACAGCGCACCCCGGGCACCAGGGAGAGGAATACATGGGGAATACAATACATTACAGTACACCCCGGGCACCAGGGAGAGGAATATGGGAGTAATACATTACAGAGCACCCCGGGCACCAGGGAGAGGAATACACGGGTAATACATTACAGAGCACCCCGGGCACCAGGGAGAGGAATACACGGGTAATACATTACAGAGCACCCCGGGCACCAGGGAGAGGAATACGGGAGTAATACATTACAGAGCACCCCGGGCACCAGGGAGAGGAATACGGGGGTAATACATTACAGAGCACCCCGGGCACCAGGGAGAGAAATACGGATGTAATACATTACAGAGCACCCCGGGCACCAGGGAGAGGAATACAGGGGTAATACATTACAGAGCACCCCGGGCACCAGGGAGAGGAATACGGAAGTAATACATTACAGAGCACCCCAGGCACCAGGTAGAGGAATACACGGGTAATACATTACAGAGTACCCCGGGCACCAGGTAGAGGAATACACGGGTAATACATTAGAGAGCACCCCGGGCACTAGGGAGAGGAATATGGGGGTAATACATTACAGAGCACCCCGGACACCAGGGAGAGGAATATGGGAGTAATACATTACAGAGCACCCCGGGCACCAGGGAGAGGAATAGGGAGGTAATACATTACAGAGCACCCCGGGCACCAGGGAGAGGAATACACGGGTAAAACATTACAGAGCACCCCGGGCACCAGGGAGAGGAATACGGGGGTAATACATTGCAGAGCACCCCGGGCACCAGGGAGAGGAATACACGGGTAATACATTACAGAGCACCCCGGGCACCAGGGAGAGGAATACACGGGTAATACATTACAGAGCACCCCGGGCACCAGGGAGAGGAATACGGGAGTAATACATTACAGAGCACCCCGGGCACCAGGGAGAGGAATACGGGGGTAATACATTACAGAGCACCCCGGGCACCAGGGAGAGAAATACGGGTGTAATACATTACAGAGCACCCCGGGCACCAGGGAGAGGAATACAGGGGTAATACATTACAGAGCACCCCGGGCACCAGGGAGAGGAATACGGGAGTAATACATTACAGAGCACCCCGGGCACCAGGGAGAGGAATACACGGGTAATACATTATAGAGCACCCCGGGCACCAGGCAGAGTAATACGGGGATAATATATTACAGCGCACCCCGGGCACCAGGGAGAGTAATACGGGGATAATACATTACAGCGCACCCCGGGGACCAGGGTGAGGAATACGAGGGTAATACATTACAGAGCACCCCGGGCACCAGGGAGAGGAATACAGGGGTAATACATTACAGAGCACCCCGGGCACCAGGGAGAGGAATACAGGGGTAATAAATTACAGTGCACCCCGGGCACCAGGGAGAGGAATACGGGAGTAATACATTACAGAGCACCCCGGGCACCAGGGAGAGGAATACAGGGGTAATACATTACAGAGCACCCCGGGCACCAGGGAGAGGAATACGGGAGAAATACATTACAGAGCACCCCGGGCACCAGAGAGAGGAATACAGGGGTAATACATTACAGAGCACCCCGGGCACCAGGGAGAGGAATACACGGGTAATACATTACAGAGCACCCCGGGCACCAGGGAGAGGAATACGGGGGTAATACATTACAGAGCACACCGGGCACCAGGGAGAGGAATACACGGGTAATACATTACAGAGCACCCCGGGCACCAGGGAGAGTAATACGGGGATAATACATTACAGCGCACCCCGGGCACCAGGGAGAGTAATACGGGGATAATACATTACAGCGCACCCCGGGCACCAGGGTGAGGAATACGGGGGTAATACATTACAGAGCACCCCGGGCACCAGGAAGAGGAATACAGGGGTAATAAATTACAGTGCACCCCGGGCACCAGGGAGAGGAATACGGGGATAAAACATTACAGCGCACCCCGGGCACCAGGGAGAGTAATACGGGGATAATACATTACAGCGCACCCCGGGCACCAGGGAGAGGAATACAGGGGTAATACATTACAGAGCACCCCGGGCACCAGGAAGAGGAATACAGGGGTAATAAATTACAGTGCACCCCGGGCACCAGGCAGAGGAATACGGGAGTAATACATTACAGAACACCCCGGGCACCAGGGAGAGGAATACGGGGGTAATACATTACAGAGCACCCCGGGCACCAGGGAGAGGAATACGGGGGTAATACATAACAGAGCACCCCGGGCACCAGGGAGAGGAATACAGGGGTAATACATTACAGAGTACCCCGGGCACCAGGGAGAGGAATACACGGGTAATACATTACAGCGCACCCCGGGCACCAGGGAGAGGAATACGGGAGTAATACATTACAGAGCACCCCGGGCACCAGGGAGAGGAATATGCGGGTAATACATTACAGAGCACCCCGGGCACCAAGGAGAGGAATACGGGGGTACTACATTACAGAGCACCCCGGGCACCAGGGAGAGGAATACGGGGGTAATACATTACAGAGCACCCCGGGCACCAGGGAGAGGAATACGGGGGTAATACATTACAGCGCACCCCGGGCACCAGGGAGAGGAATACATGGGGAATACAATACATTACAGTACACCCCGGGCACCAGGGAGAGGAATATGGGAGTAATACATTACAGAGCACCCCGGGCACCAGGGAGAGGAATACGGGGGTAATACATTACAGAGCACCCCGGGCACCAGGGAGAGGAATACACGGGTAATACATTACAGAGCACCCCGGGCACCAGGGAGAGGAATACACGGGTAATACATTACAGAGCACCCCGGGCACCAGGGAGAGGAATACGGGAGTAATACATTACAGAGCACCCAGGGCACCAGGGAGAGGAATACGGGGGTAATACATTACAGAGCACCCCGGGCACCAGGGAGAGAAATACGGATGTAATACATTACAGAGCACCCCGGGCACCAGGGAGAGGAATACAGGGGTAATACATTACAGAGCACCCCGGGCACCAGGGAGAGGAATACGGAAGTAATACATTACAGAGCACCCCAGGCACCAGGTAGAGGAATACACGGGTAATACATTACAGAGCACCCCGGGCACCAGGTAGAGGAATACACGGGTAATACATTAGAGAGCACCCCGGGCACTAGGGAGAGGAATACGGGGGTAATACATTACAGAGCACCCCGGACACCAGGGAGAGGAATATGGGAGTAATACATTACAGAGCACCCCGGGCACCAGGGAGAAGAATAGGGAGGTAATACGTTACAGAGCACCCCGGGCACCAGGGAGAGGAATACACGGGTAAAACATTACAGAGCACCCCGGGCACCAGGGAGAGGAATACGGGGGTAATACATTGCAGAGCACCCCGGGCACCAGGGAGAGGAATACACGGGTAATACATTACAGAGCACCCCGGGCACCAGGGAGAGGAATACACGGGTAATACATTACAGAGCACCCCGGGCACCAGGGAGAGGAATACGGGAGTAATACATTACAGAGCACCCCGGGCACCAGGGAGAGGAATACGGGGGTAATACATTACAGAGCACCCCGGGCACCAGGGAGAGAAATACGGGTTTAATACATTACAGAGCACCCCGGGCACAAGGGAGAGGAATACAGGGGTAATACATTACAGAGCACCCCGGGCACCAGGGAGAGGAATACGGGAGTAATACATTACAGAGCACCCCGGGCACCAGGGAGAGGAATACACGGGTAATACATTATAGAGCACCCCGGGCACCAGGCAGAGTAATACGGGGATAATATATTACAGCGCACCCCGGGCACCAGGGAGAGTAATACGGGGATAATACATTACAGCGCACCCCGGGGACCAGGGTGAGGAATACGAGGGTAATACATTACAGAGCACCCCGGGCACCAGGGAGAGGAATACAGGGGTAATACATTACAGAGCACCCCGGGCACCAGGGAGAGGAATACAGGGGTAATAAATTACAGTGCACCCCGGGCACCAGGGAGAGGAATACGGGAGTAATACATTACAGAGCACCCCGGGCACCAGGGAGAGGAATACAGGGGTAATACATTACAGAGCACCCCGGGCACCAGGGAGAGGAATACGGGAGAAATACATTACAGAGCACCCCGGGCACCAGGGAGAGGAATACAGGGGTAATACATTACAGAGCACCCCGGGCACCAGGGAGAGGAATACACGGGTAATACATTACAGAGCACCCCGGGCACCAGGGAGAGGAATACGGGGGTAATACATTACAGAGCACACCGGGCACCAGGGAGAGGAATACACGGGTAATACATTACAGAGCACCCCGGGCACCAGGGAGAGTAATACGGGGATAATACATTACAGCGCACCCCGGGCACCAGGGAGAGTAATACGGGGATAATACATTACAGCGCACCCCGGGCACCAGGGTGAGGAATACGGGGGTAATACATTACAGAGCACCCCGGGCACCAGGAAGAGGAATACAGGGGTAATAAATTACAGTGCACCCCGGGCACCAGGGAGAGGAATACGGGGATAATACATTACAGCGCACCCCGGGCACCAGGGAGAGTAATACGGGGATAATACATTACAGCGCACCCCGGGCACCAGGGAGAGGAATACAGGGGTAATACATTACAGAGCACCCCGGGCACCAGGAAGAGGAATACAGGGGTAATAAATTACAGTGCACCCCGGGCACCAGGCAGAGGAATACGGGAGTAATACATTACAGAACACCCCGGGCACCAGGGAGAGGAATACGGGGGTAATACATTACAGAGCACCCCGGGCACCAGGGAGAGGAATACGGGGGTAATACATAACAGAGCACCCCGGGCACCAGGGAGAGGAATACGGGGGTAATACATTACAGAGCACCCCGGGCACCAGGGAGAGGAATACGGGGGTAATACATTACAGAGCACCCCGGGCACCAGGGAGAGGAATACAGGGGTAATACATTACAGAGTACCCCGGGCACCAGGGAGAGGAATACACGGGTAATACATTACAGCGCACCCCGGGCACCAGGGAGAGGAATACGGGAGTAATACATTACAGAGCACCCCGGGCACCAGGGAGAGGAATATGCGGGTAATACATTACAGAGCACCCCGGGCACCAAGGAGAGGAATACGGGGGTACTACATTACAGAGCACCCCGGGCACCAGGGAGAGGAATACGGGGGTAATACATTACAGAGCACCCCGGGCACCAGGGAGAGGAATACGGGGGTAATACATTACAGCGCACCCCGGGCACCAGGGAGAGGAATACATGGGGAATACAATACATTACAGTACACCCCGGGAACCAGGGAGAGGAATATGGGAGTAATACATTACAGAGCACCCCGGGCACCAGGGAGAGGAATACGGGGGTAATACATTACAGAGCACCCCGGGCACCAGGGAGAGGAATACACGGGTAATACATTACAGAGCACCCCGGGCACCAGGGAGAGGAATACACGGGTAATACATTACAGAGCACCCCGGGCACCAGGGAGAGGAATACGGGAGTAATACATTACAGAGCAACCAGGGCACCAGGGAGAGGAATACGGGGGTAATACATTACAGAGCACCCCGGGCACCAGGGAGAGAAATACGGGCGTAATACATTACAGAGCACCCCGGGCACCAGGGAGAGGAATACAGGGGTAATACATTACAGAGCACCCCGGGCACCAGGGAGAGGAATACGGAAGTAATACATTACAGAGCACCCCGGGCACCAGGTAGAGGAATACACGGGTAATACATTACAGAGCACCCCGGGCACCAGGTAGAGGAATACACGGGTAATACATTAGAGAGCACCCCGGGCACTAGGGAGAGGAATACGGGGGTAATACATTACAGAGCACCCCGGACACCAGGGAGAGGAATATGGGGGTAATACATTACAGAGCACCCCGGGCACCAGGGAGAGGAATAGGGAGGTAATACATTACAGAGCACCCCGGGCACCAGGGAGAGGAATACACGGGTAAAACATTACAGAGCACCCCGGGCACCAGGGAGAGGAATACACGGGTAATACATTACAGAGCACCCCGGGCACCAGGGAGAGGAATACACGGGTAATACATTACAGAGCACCCCGGGCACCAGGGAGAGGAATACACGGGTAATACATTACAGAGCACCCCGGGCACCAGGGAGAGGAATACGGGGGTAATACATTACAGAGCACCCCGGGCACCAGGGAGAGAAATACGGGTGTAATACATTACAGAGCACCCCGGGCACCAGGGTGAGGAATACAGGGGTAATACATTACAGAGCACCCCGGGCACCAGGGAGAGGAATACGGGAGTAATACATTACAGAGCACCCCGGGTACCAGGGAGAGGAATACAGGGGTAATACATTATAGAGCACCCCGGGCACCAGGGAAAGTAATACGGGGATAATACATTACAGCGCACCCCGGGCACCAGGGAGAGTAATACGGGGATAATACATTACAGCGCACCTGGGGACCAGGGTGAGGAATACGAGGGTAATACATTACAGAGCACCCCGGGCACCAGGGAGAGGAGTACAGGGGTAATACATTACAGAGCACCCCGGGCACCAGGGAGAGGAATACAGGGGTAATAAATTACAGTGCACCCCGGGCACCAGGGAGAGATATACGGGTAATACATTACAGAGCACCCCGGGAACCAGGGAGAGGAATACGGGAGTAATACATTACAGAACACCCCGGGCACCAGGGAGAGGAATACGGGGGTAATACATTACAGAGCACCCCGGGCACCAGGGAGAGGAATACGGGGGAATACATAACAGAGCACCCCGGGCACCAGGGAGAGGAATATGGGGGTAATACATTACAGAGTACCCCGGGCACCAGGGAGAGGAATACAGGGGTAATACATTACAGAGCACCCCGGGCACCAGGGAGAGGAATACAGGGGTAATACATTACAGAGCACCCCGGGCACCAGGGAGAGGAATACACGGGTAATACATTACAGAGCACCCCGGGCACCAGGGAGAGGAATACACGGGTAATACATTACAGAGCACCCCGGGCACCAGGGAGAGGAATACACGGGTAATACATTACAGAGCACCCCGGGCACCAGGGAGAGGAATACGGGGGTAATACATTACAGAGCACCCCGGGCACCAGGGAGAGAAATACGGGTGTAATACATTACAGAGCACCCCGGGCACCAGGGAGAGGAATACAGGGGTAATACATTACAGAGCACCCCGGGCACCAGGGAGAGGAATACGGGAGTAATACATTACAGAGCACCCCGGGCACCAGGGAGAGGAATACACGGGTAATACATTATAGAGCACCCCGGGCACCAGGGAAAGTAATACGGGGATAATACATTACAGCGCACCCCGGGCACCAGGGAGAGTAATACGGGGATAATACATTACAGCGCACCCGGGGACCAGGGTGAGGAATACGAGGGTAATACATTACAGAGCACCCCGGGCACCAGGGAGAGGAATACAGGGGTAATACATTACAGAGCACCCCGGGCACCAGGGAGAGGAATACAGGGGTAATAAATTACAGTGCACCCCGGGCACCAGGGAGAGGAATACGGGGGTAATACATTACAGAGCACCCCGGGAACCAGGGAGAGGAATACGGGAGTAATACATTACAGAACACCCCGGGCACCAGGGAGAGGAATACGGGGGTAATACATTACAGAGCACCCCGGGCACCAGGGAGAGGAATACGGGGGAATACATAACAGAGCACCCCGGGCACCAGGGAGAGGAATATGGGGGTAATACATTACAGAGTACCCCGGGCACCAGGGAGAGGAATACAGGGGTAATACATTACAGAGCACCCCGGGCACCAGGGAGAGGAATACGGGGGTAATACAATACAGAGCACCCCGGGGACCAGGGAGAGAAATACGGGTGTAATACATTACAGAGCACCCCGGGCACCAGGGAGAGGAATACAGGGGTAATACATTACAGAGCACCCCTGGCACCAGGGAGAGGAATACGGGAGTAATACATTACAGAGTACCCCAGGCACCAGGTAGAGGAATACACGGGTAGTACATTACAGAGGACCCCGGGCACCAGGGAGAGGAATACACGGGTAATACATTACAGAGCACCCCGGGCACCAGGGAGAGGAATACGGGGGTAATATATTACAGAGCACCCCGGGCACCAGGGAGAGGAATACGGGCTAATACATTACAGAGCAGCTCGGGCACCAGGGAGAGGAATACAGGGGTAATACATTACAGAGCACCCCGGGCACCAGGGAGAGGAATACACGGGTAATACATTACAGAGCACCCCGGGCACCAGGGAGAGGAATACACGGGTAATACATTGCAGAGCACCCCGGGCACCAGGGAGAGGAATACGCGGGTAATACAGTACAGAGCACCCCGTGCACCAGGTAGAGGAATACGGGGGTAATACATTACAGAGCACCCCGGCACCAGGGGGAGGAATACAGGGGTAATACATTACAGAGCACCCCGGGCACCAGGGAGAGGAATACGGGGGTAATACATTACAGAGCACCCCGGGCACCAGGGAGAGGAATAAGGGAGTAATACATTACAGAGCACCCCGGGAACCAGGGAGAGGAATACACGGGTAATACAGTACAGAGCGCCGCGGGCACCAGGGAGAGGAATACACGGGTAATATAGTACAGAGCACCCCGGGCACCAGGGAGAGGAATACGGGGGTAATACATTACAGAGCACCCCGGGCACCAGGGAGAGGAATACGGGGGTAATACATTACAGCGCACCAGGGAGAGGAATACGGGGGTAATACATTACAGAGCACCCCGGGCACCAGGGAGAGGAATACATGGGTAATACAGTACAGAGCACCCCGGGCACCAGGGAGAGGAATACACGGGTAATACAGTACAGAGCACCCCAGGCACCAGGGAGAGGAATACGGGGGTAATACATTACAGCGCACCAGGGAGAGGAATACGGGGGTAATACATTACAGAGCACCCCGGGCACCAGGGAGAGGAATACACGGGTAATACAGTACAGAGCACCCCGGGCACCAGGGAGAGGAATACGGGGGTAATACATTACAGCGCACCCCGGGCACCAGGGAGAGTAATACGGGGATAATACATTACAGCGCACCCCAGGCCCAAGGGAGAGGAATACACGGGTAATACATTACAGAGCACCCCGGGCACCAGGGAGAGGAATACACGGGTAATACATTACAGAGCACCCCGGGCACCAGGGAGAGGAATACGGGGGTAATACATTACAGAGCATCCCGGGCACCACAGGGAGAGGAATACACAGGTAATACATTACAGAGCACCCCGGGCACCAGGGAGAGGAATACACAGGTAATACATTACAGAGGACCCCGGGCACCAGGGAGAGGAATACGGGAGTAATACATTACAGAGCACCCCGGGCACCAGGGAGAGGAATACAGGGGTAATACATTACAGAGCACCCCGGGCACCAGGGAGAGGAATACGGGGGTAATACATTACAGAGAACCCCGGGCACCAGGGAGAGTAATACGGGGATAATACATTACAGAGCACCCCGGGCACCAGAGAGAGGAATACGGGGATAATACATTACAGCGCACCCCGGGCACCAGGGAGAGGAATACACGGGTAATACATTACAGAGCACCCCGGGCACCAGGGAGAGGAATACACGGGTAATACATTACAGAGCACCCCGGGCACCAGGGAGAGGAATTCGGGGATAATACATTACAGAGGACCCCGGGCACCAGAGAGAGGAATACGGGGATAATACATTACAGAGCACCCCGGGCACCAGGGAGAGGAATACGGGGGTAATACATTACAGAGCACCCCGGGCACCAGGGAGAGGAATACGGGGGTAATACATAACAGAGCACCCCGGGCACCAGGGAGAGGAATACGGGGATAATACATTACAGAGCACCCCGGGCACCAGGGAGAGGAATACGGGGTAATACATTACAGAGCACCCCGGGCACCAGGGAGACGAATACACGGGTAATACATTACAGAGCACTCCGGGCACCAGGGAGAGGAATACGGGGGTAATACATTACAGCGCACCCTGGGTACCAGGGAGAGGAATACGGGGGTAATACATTACAGAGCACCCCAGGCACCAGGGAGAGGAATACGGGAGTAATACATTACAGAGCACCCCGGGCACCAGGGAGAGGAATACGGGAGTAATACATTACAGAGCACCCCGGGCACCAGGGAGAGGAATACACGGGTAATACATTACAGAGCACCCCGGGCACCAGGGAGAGGAATACGGGGGTAATACATTACAGAGCACCCCGGGCACCACAGGGAGAGGAATACACAGGTAATACATTACAGAGCACCCCGGGCACCAGGGAGAGGAATACACGGGTAATACATTACAGAGCACCCCGGGCACCAGGGAGAGGAATACACGGGTAATACATTACAGAGCACCCCGGGCACCAGGGAGAGGAATACGGGAGTAATACATTACAGCACACCCCGGGCACCAGGGAGAGTAATATGGGGATAATACATTACAGAGCACCCAGGGCACCAGGGAGAGGAATACGGGGGTAATACATTACAGAGCACCCCGGGCACCAGGGAGAGGAATACACGGGTAATACAGTCAGGGCCGCCATCAGGGGGGGACTGCCGGTACTATAGTCCCGGGCCCCGGCAGAGAGGGGGCCCGGCCGGCAGCAGAGTGCATAAGGACTAGCGGTATTTTGAAGTTGGTGCCAGCAGCGAGTTAGCTGGTGAACCGGAAGCCAATCAGGAGCGCCCGCAGCGGCGGCTCCTGATTGGCTGCCAGTTTGCGAGTTTTATTGGCTCGCGTCTGGCACCAAATCGAAATGCCACTAGTCCTTATGCACTCTGCTGCCGGCCGGGCCCCCTCTCTGCCTGGGACTTGGGGTGAGTGTAAGCAGCAACGAGGAGCAGCAGCAGCATCATGGCAACCACCTGCCTGTGAGGAGAGGCTGGCCGGAAGAGAGCAGCTGAGGGAAGGGGGAGCAGCAGCGACGGGGAAGAGGCTATCTACAGCCGACGCCCATGCCATATGAAGTTAAGAGAAAGTGCCCTCTCGGGCAGGAGAGGCGGCGGGGGATCCCACTTTCCATCCAGTTATTCCTGCTACAGATACCAGGTACCGAGACTCCCATTGTCACACCTTCACTTTGCTCTCAATCTCTCAGTCTGCACCCTTCACCCTGTACTCTCACCCTTCACCCTCAGCCTGCACTCTCACCCTGTACCCTCAGCCTGCACTCTCACCCTGTACCCTCAGCCTGCACTCTCACCCTGCACCCTCACCCTGTACCCTCAGCCTGCACTCTCACCCTTCACCCTCAGCCTGCACTCTCACCCTGCACCCTTCACCCTCAGCCTGCACTCTCACCCTGTACCCTTCACCCTGCACCCTCAGCCTGCACTCTCACCCTGCACCCTCACCCTTCACCCTCACCCTGCACTCTCACCCTTCACCCTCAGCCTGCACTCTCACCCTGTACCCTTCACCCTCACACTGCACCCTCACCCTTCACCCTCAACCTGCACTCTCACCCTGCACCCTCACCCTTCACCCTCAGCCTGCACCCCCACCCTTCACCCTCAGCCTGCACTCTCACCCTTCACCCTGCACTCGCACCCTCACCCTTCACCCTCACCCTCAGCCTGCACTCTCACCCTGTACCCTCAGTCTGGACTCTCACCCTGCACCCTCACCCTGTACCCTTCACCCTGTACTCTCACCCTTCACCCTCAGCCTGCACTCTCACCCTGTACCCTCAGCCTGAACTCTCACCCTGTACCCTCAGCCTGCACTCTCACCCTTCACCCTCAGCCTGCACTCTCACCCTGCACCCTTCACCCTGCACTCTCACCCTGCACCCTCACCCTGCACTCTCACCCTTTACCCTTCACTCTCAGCCTGCACTCTCAGCCTGCACTCTCACCCTGTACCCTCACCCTTCACCCTCACCCTGTACCCTCACCCTTCACTCTCACCCTGTACCCTCACCCTCAGCCTGCACTCTCACCCTGCACTCTCACCCTGTACCCTCACCCTTCACCCTCACCCTGTACCCTCAGCCTGCACTCTCACCCTGTACCCTCAGCCTGGACTCTCACCCTTCACCTTCAGCCTGCACCTTCAGCCTGCACCCTCACCCTGCACCCTTCACCCTGCACCCTCACCTTACTCCCACACCTTTCTCTAAACTGGTTTACCCACCATTGATGCCATACCTCCACTGTAGCTCCACCCACATTCACAGCAACACCCACCTCTGACAAATTGCCCCCACCCGCCCAAAGTAAGGGGCCCTGTCTGTTTTGACAGTCTGGGGCCCCACAATTTCTGATGGCAGCCCTGAATACAGTACAAAGCACCCCGGGCACCAGGGAGAGGAATACGGGGGTAATATATTACAGCGCACCCCGGGCACCAGGGAGAGTAATACGGGGATAATACATTACAGCGCACCCCAGGCCCAAGGGAGAGGAATACACGGGTAATACATTACAAAGCACCCCGGGCACCAGGGAGAGGAATATGGGGGTAATACATTACAGCACACCCCGGGCACCAGGGAGAGTAATACGGGGATAATACATTACAGCGCACCCCGGGCAGCAGGGAGAGGAATACACGAGTAATACATTACAGAGCACCCCAGGCACCAGGGAGAGGAATACGGGGGTAATACATTACAGAGCACCCCGGGCACCAGGGAGAGGAATACACGGGTAATACATTACAGAGCACCCCGGGCACCAGGGAGAGGAATACGGGGGTAATACATGACAGAGCAAGCCGGGCACCAGGGAGAGAAATACGGGTGTAATACATTACAGAGCACCCCGGGCACCAGGGAGAGGAATACGGGAGTAATACATTACAGAGCACCCCGGGCACCAGGTAGAGGAATACACGGGTAATACATTACAGAGCACCCCGGGCACCAGGTAGAGGAATACACGGGTAATACATTACAGAGCACCCCGGGCACTAGGGAGAGGAATACGGGGGTAATACATTACAGAGCACCCCGGGCACCAGGGAGAGGAATATGGGGGTAATACATTACAGAGCACCCCGGGCACCAGGGAGAGGAATACGGGGGTAATACATTACAGAGCACCCCGGGCACCAGGGAAAGTAATACACGGGTAATACATTACAGAGCACCCCGGGCACCAGGGAGAGGAATACGGGGATAATAAATTACAGAGCACCCCGGGCACCAGGGAGAGGAATACGCGGGCAATACATTACAGAGCACCCCGGGCACCAGGGAGAGTAATAAGGGGGTAATACATTATAGAGCACCCCGGGCACCAGGGAGAGGAATACGGGGGTAATACATTACAGAGCACCCCGGGCACCAGGGAGAGGAATACGGGGGTAATACATTACAGAGCACCTCGGGCACCAGGGAGAGGAATACACGGGTAATACATTACAGAGCACCCCAGGCACCAGGGAGAGGAATACAGGGGAAATACATTACAGTTCACCCCGGGCACCAGGGAGAGGAATACACGGGTAATACATTACAGAGCACCCCGGGCACCAGGGAGAGGAATACGGGAGTAATACATTACAGAGCACCCCGGGCATCAGGGAGAGGAATACACGGGTAATACATTACAGAGCACCCCGGGCACCAGGGAGAGGAATACACGGGTAATACAGTACAGAGCACCCCGGGCACCAGCGAGAGGAATACGGGGGTAATACATTACAGAGCACCCTGGGCACCAGGGAGAGGAATACGGGGGTAATACATTACAGAGCACCCCGGGCACCAGGGAGAGGAATACGGGGGTAATACATTACAGAGCACCCCAGGCACCAGGGAGAGGAATACGGGGGTAATACATTACAGCACACCCCGGGCACCTGGGAGAGGAATACAGGGGTAATACATTACAGAGCACCCCGGGCACCAGGGAGAGGAATACAGGGGTAATACATTACAGAGCACCCCGGGCACCAGGGAGAGGAATACGCGGGTAATACAGTACAGAGCACCCCGGGCACCAGGGAGATGAATACGGGGGTAATACATTACAGAGCACCCCGGGCACCAGGGAGAGGAATACGGGGGTAATACATTACAGAGCACCCCGGGCACCAGGGAGAGGAATACCCGGGTAATACATTACAGAGCACCCCGGGCACCAGGGAGAGGAATACACGGGTAATACATTACAGCACACCCCGGGCACCAGGGAGAGGAATACGGGGCTATTACATTACAGCACACCCCGGGCACCAGGGAGAGGAATACCCGGGTAATACATTACAAAGCACCCCGGGCACCAGGGAGAGTAATACGGGGGTAATACAGTACAGAGCACCCCGGGCACCAGGGAGAGGAATACGGGGGTAATACATTATAGAGCACCCCGGGCACCAGGGAGAGGAATACGGGGGTAATACATTACAGAGCACCCCGGGCACCAGGGAGAGGAATACGGGAGTAATACATTACAGAGCACCCCGGGCACCAGGGAGAGGAATACACGGGTAATACAGTACATTACAGTGCACACCGGGCACCAGGGAGAGGAATACGGGGGTAATACATTACAGAGCACCCCGGGCACCAGGGAGAGGAATACAGGGGTAATACAATACAGAGCACCCCGGGCACCAGGGAGAGGAATATGGGGGTAATACATTACAGAGCACACCGGGCACCAGGGAGAGGAATACGGGGGTAATACATTATAGAGCACCCCGGGCACCAGGGAGAGGAATATGGGGGTAATACATTACAGAGCACACCGGGCACCAGGGAGAGGAATACGGGGGTAATACATTATAGAGCACCCCGGGTACCAGGGAGAGGAATACCCGGGTAATACATTACAGAGCACCCCAGGCACCAGGGAGAGGAATACGGGGATAATACATTACAGAGCACCCCGGGCACCAGGGAGAGGAATACGGGGATAATACATTACAGAGCACCCCGGGCACCAGGGAGAGGAATACGGGAGTAATACATTACAGAGCACCCTGGGCACCAGGGAGAGGGATACGCGGGTAATACATTACAGAGCACCCCGGGCACCAGGGAGAGGAATACGGGGGTAATACATTACAGAGCACCCCGGTCACCAGGGAGAGGAATACGGGGGTAATACATTACAGAGCACCCCGGGCACCAGGGAGAGTAATACACGGGTAATACATTACAGAGCACCCTGGGCACCAGGGAGAGGAACACGGGGATAATACATTACAGAGCACCCCGGGCACCAGGAAGAGGAATACGCGGATAATACATTACAGAGCACCCCGGGCACCAGGAAGAGGAATACGCGGGCAATACATTACAGAGCACCCCGGGCACCAGGGAGAGTAATGAGGGGGTAATACATTATAGAGCACCCCGGGCACCAGGGAGAGGAATACGGGGGTAATACATTACAGAGCACCCCGGGCACCAGGGAGAGGAATACGGGGGTAATACATTACAGAGCACCTCGGGCACCAGGGAGAGGAATACACGGGTAATACATTACAGAGCACCCCGGGCACCAGGGAGAGGAATACAGGGGAAATACATTACAGTTCACCCCGGGCACCAGGGAGAGGAATACACGGGTAATACATTACAGAGCACCCCGGGCACCAGGGAGAGGAATACGGGAGTAATACATTACAGAGCACCCCGGGCACCAGGGAGAGGAATACACGGGTAATACATTACAGAGCACCCCGGGCACCAGGGAGAGGAATACACGGGTAATACAGTACAGAGCACCCCGGGCACCAGCGAGAGGAATACACGGGTAATACATTACAGAGCACCCCGGGCACCAGGGAGTGGAATACGGGGGTAATACATTACAGAGCACCCTGGGCACCAGGGAGAGGAATACGGGGGTAATACATTACAGAGCACCCCAGGCACCAGGGAGAGGAATACGGGGTAATACATTACAGAGCACCCTGGGCACCAGGGAGAGGAATACGCGGGTAATACAGTACATTACAGTGCACCCCGGGCACCAGGGAGAGGAATACGGGGGTAATACATTACAGAGCACCCCGGGCACCAGGGAGAGTAATACGGGGGTAATACATTACAGAGCACCCCGGGCACCAGGGAGAGGAATACGGGGGTAATACATTACAGAGCACCCCAGGCACCAGGGAGAGGAATACGGGGGTTATACATTACAGCACACCCCGGGCACCAGGGAGAGGAATACAGGGGTAATACATTACAGAGCACCCCTGGCACCAGGGAGAGGAATACAGGGGTAATACATTACAGAGCACCCCGGGCACCAGGGAGAGGAATACGCGGGTAATACAGTACAGAGCACCCCGGGCACCAGGGAGATGAATACGGGGGTAATACATTACAGAGCACCCCGGGCACCAGGGAGAGGAATACGGGGGTAATACATTACAGAGCACCCCGGGCACCAGGGAGAGGAATACCCGGGTAATACATTACAGAGCACCCCGGGCACCAGGGCGAGAAATACACGGGTAATACTTTACAGAGCACCCCGGGCCCCAGGGAGAGGAATACGGGGCTAATACATTACAGCACACCCCGGGCACCAGGGAGAGGAATACCCGGGTAATACATTACAAAGCACCCCGGGCACCAGGGAGAGTAATACGGGGGTAATACAGTACAGAGCACCCCGGGCACCAGGGAGAGGAATACGGGGGTAATACATTATAGAGCACCCCGGGCACCAGGGAGAGGAATACGGGGGTAATACATTATAGAGCACCCCGGGCACCAGGGAGAGGAATACGGGAGTAATACATTACAGAGCACCCCGGGCACCAGGGAGAGGAATATGCAGGTAATACATTACATTACAGTGCACACCGGGCACCAGGGAGAGGAATACACGGGTAATACAGTACATTACAGTGCACACCAGGCACCAGGGAGAGGAATACGGGGGTAATACATTACAGAGCACCCCGGGCACCAGGGAGAGGAATACAGGGGTAATACAATACAGAGCACCCCGGGCACCAGGGAGAGGAATACGGGGGTAATACATTACAGAGCACACCGGGCACCAGGGAGAGGAATACGGGGGTAATACATTATAGAGCACCCCGGGTGCCAGGGAGAGGAATACCCGGGTAATACATTACAGAGCACCCCAGGCACCAGGGAGAGGAATACGGGGATAATACATTACAGAGCACCCCGGGCACCAGGGAGAGGAATACGGGAGTAATACAGTACAGTGCACCCCGGGCACAAGGGAGAGGAATACACGGGTAGTACATTACAGAACACCCCGGGCACCAGGGAGAGGAATACGGGAGTAATACATTACAGAGCACCCTGGGCACCAGGGAGAGGGATACGCGGGTAATACATTACAGAGCACCCCGGGCACCAGGGAGAGGAATACGGGGGTAATACATTACAGAGCACCCCGGGCACCAGGGAGAGGAATATGCGGGTAATACATTACAGAGCACCCCGGTCACCAGGGAGAGGAATACGGGGGTAATACATTACAGAGCACACCGGGCACCAGGGAGAGGAATACGGGGGTAATACATTATAGAGCACCCCGGGCACCAGGGAGAGGAATACGGGGGTAATACATTATAGAGCACCCCGGGCACCAGGGAGAGGAATACGGGAGTAATACATTACAGAGCACCCCGGGCACCAGGGAGAGGAATACACGGGTAATACATTACAGAGCACACCGGGCACCAGGGAGAGGAATACGGGGGTAATACATTATAGAGCACCACGGGCACCAGGGAGAGGAATACGGGGGTAATACATTGTAGAGCACCCCGGGCACCAGGGAGAGGAATACCCGGGTAATACATTACAGAGCACCCCGGGCACCAGGGAGAGGAATACGGGGGTAATACATTACAGAGCACCCCGGGCACCAGGGAGAGGAATACGGGGGTAATACATTATAGAGCACCCCGGGCACCAGGGAGAGGAATACGGGGGTAATACATTATAGAGCACCCCGGGCACCAGGGAGAGGAATACGGGAGTAATACATTACAGAGCACCCCGGGCACCAGGGAGAGGAATATGCAGGTAATACATTACATTACAGTGCACACCGGGCACCAGGGAGAGGAATACACGGGTAATACAGTACATTACAGTGCACACCAGGCACCAGGGAGAGGAATACGGGGGTAATACATTACAGAGCACCCCGGGCACCAGGGAGAGGAATACAGGGGTAATACAATACAGAGCACCCCGGGCACCAGGGAGAGGAATACGGGGGTAATACATTACAGAGCACACCGGGCACCAGGGAGAGGAATACGGGGGTAATACATTATAGAGCACCCCGGGTACCAGGGAGAGGAATACCCGGGTAATACATTACAGAGCACCCCAGGCACCAGGGAGAGGAATACGGGGATAATACATTACAGAGCACCCCGGGCACCAGGGAGAGGAATACGGGAGTAATACATTACAGTGCACCCCGGGCACAAGGGAGAGGAATACACGGGTAGTACATTACAGAACACCCCGGGCACCAGGGAGAGGAATACGGGAGTAATACATTACAGAGCACCCTGGGCACCAGGGAGAGGGATACGCGGGTAATACATTACAGAGCACCCCGGGCACCAGGGAGAGGAATACGGGGGTAATACATTACAGAGCACCCCGGGCACCAGGGAGAGGAATATGCGGGTAATACATTACAGAGCACCCCGGTCACCAGGGAGAGGAATACGGGGGTAATACATTACAGAGCACACCGGGCACCAGGGAGAGGAATACGGGGGTAATACATTATAGAGCACCCCGGGCACCAGGGAGAGGAATACGGGGGTAATACATTATAGAGCACCCCGGGCACCAGGGAGAGGAATACGGGAGTAATACATTACAGAGCACCCCGGGCACCAGGGAGAGGAATACACGGGTAATACATTACAGAGCACACCGGGCACCAGGGAGAGGAATACGGGGGTAATACATTATAGAGCACCACGGGCACCAGGGAGAGGAATACGGGGGTAATACATTGTAGAGCACCCCGGGCACCAGGGAGAGGAATACCCGGGTAATACATTACAGAGCACCCCGGGCACCAGGGAGAGGAACACGGGGGTAATACATTACAGAGCACCCCGGGCACCAGGGAGAGGAATACAGGGGTAATACATTACAGAGCACCCCGGGCACCAGGGAGAGGAATACGGGGGTAATACATTACAGAGCACACCGGGCACCAGGGAGAGGAATACACGGGTAATACATTACAGAGCACCCCGGGCACCAGGGAGAGGAATACAGGGGTAATACATTATAGAGCACCCCGGGCACCAGGGAGAGGAATACCCGGGTAATACATTACAGAGCACCCTGGGCACCAGGGACAGGAATACGGGGATAATACATTACAGAGCACCCCGGGCACCAGGGAGAGGAATACGGGAGTAATTCATTACAGTGCACCCCGGGCACCAGGGAGAGGAATACGGGAGTAATACATTACAGAGCACCCTGGGCACCAGGGAGAGGAATACACGGGTAATACATTACAGAGCACCCTGGGCACCAGGGAGAGGAATACACGGGTAATACATTACAGAGCACCCCGGGCACCAGGGAGAGGAATACGGGGGTAATACATTACAGAGCACCCCGGGCACCAGGGAGAGGAATATGCGGGTAATACATTACAGAGCACCCCGGGCACCAGGGTGAGGAATACGCGGGTAATACAGTACAGAGCACCCCGGGCACCAGGGAGAGGAATACGCGGGTAATGTATTACAGAGCACCCTGGGCACCAGGGAGAGGAATACGCGGGTAATACAGTACAGAGCACCCCGGGCACCAGGGAGAGGAATACGCGGGTAATACATTACAGAGCACCCCGGGCACCAGGGAGAGGAATACGCGGGTAATACAGTACAGAGCACCCCGGGCACCAGGGTGAGGAATACGCGGGTAATACAGTACAGAGCACCCCGGGCATCAGGGAGAGGAATACGCGGGTAATGCATTACAGAGCACCCTGGGCACCAGGGAGAGGAATACGCGGGTAATACAGTACAGAGCACCCCGGGCACCAGGGAGAGGAATACGTGGGTAATGCAGTACATTACAGCGCACACTGGGCACCAGTAGATTTACATGAAAGTCCTGAACATCGCCATATAATTTAGTGACCAGGGAGCATAGCCCCACCCATGACCCAGGCTCCCCATGCAGATCACCGCCACCCCCAGACTTTGCAAAGAATAAACAGACAAACATGAAACTTGTGTCACTTTATTAATATTATTATCATCTCAATTTCCTACACAAGCCGCCAATGTCTGCCATGTGTTCCTTCACTCCTGGCCCCTGCTCTGCCCCGTATTGTGGCGCAGTGGAAGATCCCAATCCATCCACGTCACTGCCCACTCCACCCCCTGAGTGCTCCCATAACGCGCCGGACGCATGCGCTTCCTGTATTTCTCCACCCATAAACACTGGTGATGAAGGGTTAATCCAGAGATGGACACCTCACTAAACAGGGATGGGGAACCTCAGGCCCGGGGGCTGTATAAGGCCCCCGGAATCCTTTGGTCTGCCCCTCTGAGCTGTTTTCTGCTAGCCTCATCTGGCTGCATGGGGCCTATAATGTCACCCTGCAGCCAGAATCTATGCAGCAGTACCGCCTGGAGTGCCCTTAGGACGGTCACACCGCTGCTATTACAGCTCCCCGGAGCTCCAGGCATTGCTGTAATCATCGGCGATTGTGGCCCCGCCCCTTGTGACGTCAGACGGAGGGGGCGTGGTCTGCACCAGGCCAGCAAAAATTTTTAAATATATATCAAAATGGCCCTCCGCACCTCTGCACTAATCCCTCCACATACAGGAACATGCACCCCACCGCCTGGGGCCACCATCTGAGCGCAGAATGTACATGCCTGTGTGCATGTGTGTGCGTGCGTGTGTGTACATGCGTGTATCGTGCATTCTCAGCTAGTGTGTGCAGTCATATACAGAAAGTGGTTTTCTTGCGTTTCGTGGGCCGAGCTTGGGCCACGTGTAGAAAAAGGAAGACTTTCCTCTCCCTAGAAAAGAGCATACAAAGTTGGGGTGACCGGTCGTTCTGTGCACTAGACTAGAGCTGGGGAAGGGGAGGTCACAGTGGGTCCAGCCCGGATGGAGGGAGACAAGTAAGGGTGCTTAGACGAAGACATCGGCCTGAGAGAGCCACAGAGATAAATGCCACCATCTATGGTGTCTCCTTGCTCCAGATCATTTTAGTATTCTCCATGTGCAGCAAACTGGAGAATGAACTACTTGTTCCTACTCGGCTCTAAGCCTTCACTGGTCTCAGACGAGAGCGCAGATCTCGTACCATCGAGGAGCATCCTGCAAGGGACCTCTGCTCTGGGGAAGATAGCTTGAGCGATGTTTGATGGACACCAGTTTATTCCCATGGTGATTGTACAGACAGGGCTGCAGTGTGCCCCCTGTAGGATGAGGGCACCAGAAGTTTCCTTACATGAACATGTGGGGTCACTCTGCTTTGGTAAAGCCCCCAATGTTCACCTTGCGCTCGTGTTTGATGGACACCAGTTCCTGCAGTTGAAGGGCACCTCCTCCGATAAAGCAGAAGGCAGGGCAGACTGGTCCGGAACAGTCCACGCTGCCTTCCCACAGACTGCGGTGGGAAACCGCGTCAAAGTAACACACTCGACCCTTCTCATACTCAAGACAGATGCCCAGCCGTGGGGGCAGGGGAACGGTGCAGCCAGAAGGGTCCCGGGAAGTTGGCATTGACCCGTGCGGCTGAAGAATCTTCCCCATGCCGATGGTCAGGAAGCAGAAGGCTGGAGATATATCCATGGTGGCATCTTCTGCTCCGGAATCATGGCCGCTGTCCGGATCGTACCTACTGGAGAGTGGAGAAGAGGTCATATAAGAGGGCACCTGGATTCTCAACAACCATGTCCTACGCTAGGTCATTATACCGCACACACATCGAATACCCACAATGAAGCGGGCTCTGGCTCTCACCTGGGGCTGACCACGTCCTGAGGCATCTGGAATAGCTCCTGCAGCTTACTCTCCTGTCCCACCCCCACTTTGACCACGTAGGAGCTGGGATCCACGGAACATTCCCAGTAGTAGCGACCCTGTGTGATGGCCACATCCCCCAGTACCAGCTCCATGGACATGTGGCAGCTAGTCATCAGGCGCTCAGCAGCAAACAGCATGGGCACGCCAGGGACGCTACGCACCGCCCTCCGGTCCTTACTGACCACCAGCCGGTCCCGGGGGAAACCGCAGCTGCTGTCCAGGAAAAAGTTCAACACTGCATAGAAGAAAGAAGGATGCGAGGATGAGAAAGCACTAAGAGGAGCCGACACAGGGGAGCCGACACAGGGGAGCCGACACAAGGGAGCATGCAGTCGCGGCTGCGTCTGTATGATAATGCCGCGACCAATGATCTTCCTACTGAGACGCCCACTGGCCGCAGCGCTAATCTGTATCGGTGCATCTGTAGAACGCAGCGCCCAGAGTCTGCACTACGGTGTCTTTAGACGCGGTCACTGTCACGCCTGCGACACGCCCACATCTGTCTAACCACACCCCCGTTACCTTCCAGAAATGCGCACAGAAATCCTCTGCGACTTCCAGTGATATCCTTCAGGACGCAAGCGCAGTGCGACACGGACACAATCGCTGTACTTCCAACTTTGTCCAGCTGCGTGAATATTGGAATTGCCTGCAGTTAGCGTGTAGTTAGCGTGTACCTCTGAGTCAGGCCCAAAATCTCAGTGTTTAAGAAGAAGTGCAGGGAATAGTGTGTGTATCATTCGCCGGGTGACTGTGCGCCCTGCGTGTCATTGTGAGGATCCTCCCGGCCTGTGTACGGAGTTATTGCCTCTGATAACACGATGAGCAGGGCTTATTATTGTGTTTACAGCCCCTTCCCTAGGTTTATGGCTCTTGCACAGTAGTTTTATTATTTCCCACACCCAGACTTGGAAAGAAATGGTCTTGGCCCCAGCGCATATTACGTATGTGTTATTACAGGCTGGGTAAGAGATCCCGGCAATCAGAATCCAGACACCTTGAAGGAAAGGAGGTAAGTCTAACCCTAATCCTTACCCTACCCCCCCAGTGCCTAACCCTAACCTCCCCCTGCCCGCAGCCTAACCTAACACTCCCTCCACGGTGCCTAACCCTGCCCCTGCCCGCACCCTAAACCTAACACTCCCACCACGGTGCCTAACCCTAACCTCCCCCTGCCCGCAGCCTAACCTAACACTCCCTCCACGGTGCCTAACCCTAACCTCCCCCTGCCCGCACCCTAAACCTAACCTCCCCCTCTAGTGCCTAACCCTGCCCCTGCCCACACCCTAAACCGAACACTCCCTCCACGGTGCCTAAACCTAACCTCCCCCCTAGTGCCTAACCCTCTCCCCTGCCCGCAGCCTAAACCTAACACTCCCTCCACGGTGCCTAACCCTCCCCCTGCCCGCACCCTAAACCTAATACTTCCTCCACGGTGCCTAGACCTAACCTCCCCCCTAGTGCCTAACCCTGCCCCTGCCCGCACCCTAAACCTAACCTCCCCCCTAGTGCCTAACCCTGCCCCTGCCCGCACCCTAAACTGAACACTCCCTCCACGGTGCCTAACTCTAACCTCCCCCCTAGTGCCTAATCCTCCCCTGTCCACAGCCTAAACCTAACACTCCCTCCACGGTGCCTAACCCTCCCCCTGCCCGCACCCTAAACCTAATACTCCCTCCACGGTGCCTAACCCTCCCCCTGCCCGCACCCTAAACCTAATACTTCTTCCACGGTGCATAAACCTAACCTCCCCCCTAGTGCCTAACCCTGCCCCCTGCCCGCACCCTAAACCTAATACTTCCTCCACGATGCATAAACCTAACCTCCCCCCTAGTGCCTAATCCTCCCCCTGTCCACACCCGAAACCTAATACTCCCTCCACGGTGCCTAACCCTCCCCCTGCCCGCACCCTAAACCTAATACTTCTTCCACGGTGCATAAACCTAACCTCCCCCCTAGTGCCTAACCTCCCCCTGCCCGCAGCCTAACCTAACACTCCCTCCACGGTGCCTAACCCTGCCCCTGCCCGCACCCTAAACCTAACACTCCCACCACGGTGCCTAACCCTAACCTCCCCCTGCCCGCAGCCTAACCTAACACTCCCTCCACGGTGCCTAACCCTAACCTCCCCCTGCCCGCACCCTAAACCTAACCTCCCCCCCTAGTGCCTAACCCTGCCCCTGCCCACACCCTAAACCGAACACTCCCTCCACGGTGCCTAAACCTAACCTCCCCCCTAGTGCCTAACCCTCTCCCCTGCCCGCAGCCTAAACCTAACACTCCCTCCACGGTGCCTAACCCTCCCCCTGCCCGCACCCTAAACCTAATACTTCCTCCACGGTGCCTAGACCTAACCTCCCCCCTAGTGCCTAACCCTGCCCCTGCCCGCACCCTAAACCTAACCTCCCCCCTAGTGCCTAACCCTGCCCCTGCCCGCACCCTAAACTGAACACTCCCTCCACGGTGCCTAACTCTAACCTCCCCCCTAGTGCCTAATCCTCCCCTGTCCACAGCCTAAACCTAACACTCCCTCCACGGTGCCTAACCCTCCCCCTGCCCGCACCCTAAACCTAATACTCCCTCCACGGTGCCTAACCCTCCCCCTGCCCGCACCCTAAACCTAATACTTCCTCCACGGTTCATAAACCTAACCTCCCCCCTAGTGCCTAACCCTGCCCCCTGCCCGCACCCTAAACCTAATACTTCCTCCACGATGCATAAACCTAACCTCCCCCCTAGTGCCTAATCCTCCCCCTGTCCACACCCGAAACCTAATACTCCCTCCACGGTGCCTAACCCTCCCCCTTCCCGCACCCTAAACCTAATACTTCTTCCACGGTGCATAAACCTAACCTCCCCCCTAGTGCCTAACCCTGCCCCTGCCCGCGCCCTAAACCTAACCTCCCCCCCTAGTGCCTAACCCTTCCCCTGCCCACACCCTAAACCGAACACTCCCTCCACGGTGCCTAAACCTAACCTCCCCCCTAGTGCCTAACCCTCCCCCTGCCCGCAGCCTAAACCTAACACTCCCTCCACGGTGCCTAACCCTCCCCCTGCCCGCACCCTAAACCTAAAACTTCCTCCACGTTGCATAAACCTAACCTCCCCCCTAGTGCCTAACCCTGCCCCCTGCCCGCACCCTAAACCTAATACTTCCTCCACGATGCATAAACCTAACCTCCCCCCTAGTGCCTAATCCTCCCCCTGTCCACACCCGAAACCTAATACTCCCTCCACGGTGCCTAACCCTCCCCCTGCCCGCACCCTAAACCTAATACTTCTTCCACGGTGCATAAACCTAACCTCCCCCCTAGTGCCTAACCCTGCCCCCTGCCCGCACCCTAAACCTAACCTGCCCCCTAGTGCCTAACCCTGCCCCTGCCCGCGCCCTAAACCTAACCTCCCCCCTAGTGCCTAACCCTGCCCCTGCCCGCACCCTAAACCGAACACTCCCTCCACGGTGCCTAAACCTAACCTCCCCCCTAGTGCCTAACCCTCCCCCTGTCCACACCCTATACCTAACACTCCCTCCATGGTGCCTAAACCTAATCTCCCCCTGCCCGCACCCTAACCTCCCCCTACCTGCACCCTAATCCTAACACTCCCTAAAGCCCAATACTTACCTTCGGGATTTCAACGCTGGTATTTCGACAGTCAGCACCCCGCAAAGACAGTCAGCACCCCGCAAAGACAGTCAGCACCCCGCAAAGACAGTCAGCACCCCGCAAAGGCAGGATGCTGACTACAAGCTGTTATTACATATAGGGGCTTCTTCTGAGGTGGGAGTACAGCAAAAACCAAGCAGTAACATTGCCCCTTGGTGAGACCACGCTGCGCTGTAGGGGGGCAGATATAGGGACAGACATCGGAAGCCGATGGTTAACAACCATCGATGTTTACGCCTCTATGGAAGTGCTATTTCCATCAAATAGTGGGAATTGGATGGTTGCAGCTTCCTGATGACTGGCTGTGGGGGAAGCACACACCGCTGCTCTGCATAGCATGTGTACAGCCTCTATTCTCAGTGTAAGGGGAGCCTGGGGGCAGCCCAAAGAGTGCTGGACACACCCCCACAGTTTCGTGAACGGGGGTGCCGCAAAGCTCCGCCCCCTTTCCCAGAAGAGGGAAGGCTAAAGTGCACATGTGCGAAGCTATTACAGTTTCTGTGCATGCGCCATGGTTATACCATGAAATGGTAGTGATGTAAAGGCTAGTTACCATTGCATCGCTGGATTCATGTACACACACTGGAATACAGGCACCGCGGTGTAGACCAGGAACCAGGGGCTCTCTGCACTCCTGGTGACCTGAACAGGGGCACCTTAGTAACCAGGGAAAGCTGTATAGAGGGCAATCACTAACAATTCCACAGCTGGTAAGACGGCGACAGGAAAGCTACGGGATGCCGCTGCCCTCTCAGTCACCGGACAATTGCCCGCTGGTATTTACACCAGGTTATAAAACATACAGTACGCTAACATGTTTTCATTGGTGGAAACGCTTTTATAACATACTGTAATACTAGTGCTCGCTGACCCACGCTTTGTACGACCCCGGCTTTGTACGACCCCGGCTTAGACTGCAGTGACGCATCTGGTGTATGTTCAGCACCAGCAGTTTCCATGTGGCCTCAGAGGCAGCGCAATGGGCACCCTGAAGACAAATACCACACCTGAGTTTCCAAACTGATCATTAACCCTTTGTGTACTGATACACGTACCCCACAAAACATCATTTCATAGGAATATTTTAAATATATAACCAAGTGCAGATTAACCATTTATTGGTCTTTAGATTGTATGTTCTGTCACCGCACACACCCGATACAGCACACACCTGTCATTGGTCACTGCACACACCTGTCACTACACTCACCTGACACCTGTAACCGCACATACCCATCATTTGTCACCGCACACACCTGTCACTACACTCACCTGACACCACACACACCTGTCACTACACTCACCTGACACCTGTAACCGCACATACCCATCATTTGTCACCGCACACACCTGTCACTACACTCACCTGGCACTACATTCACCTGACATCACACACACCTGACACCACACACACCTGACATCACACACACCTGACATCACACACACACCTGTCACTGCACTCACCTGACACCACACACACACCTGTCACTACACTCACCTGACATCACACACACCTGGCACTACATTCACCTGACATCACACACACCTGGCACTACATTCACCTACATCACACACACCTGTCACTGCACTCACCTGACACCACACACACATGACATCACACACGCACCTGTCACTACACTCACCTGGCACTACATTCACCTGACATCACACACACCTGTCACTGCACTCACCTGACATCACACACACCTGACACCACACACACCTGACATCACACACACACCTGTCACTACACTCACCTGACATCACACACACCTGTCACTGCACTCACCTGACATCACACACACACCTGTCACTGCACTCACCTGACATCACACACACACCTGTCACTACACTCACCTGGCACTACATTCACCTGTCACTGCACTCACCTGACACCACACACACCTGACACCACACACACACCTGACACTGCACTCACCTGACACCACACACACACCTGACACCGCAAACACCTGTCATTTGTCACCACACAAACCTGTCACTACACTCACCTGACACCGCACACACCTGACACCACACACAAACCTATCACTACACTCACCTGACATCACACACCTGTCACTACACACACCTGTAATTTGTCACCGTAAAAACCTGTCATTTGTCACAGCACACATATGTAACTACACTCACCTGACACCGCACACACCTGTAACCGCATACACCAGTCATTTGTCACTGCACACACCTGTCACTACACTCACCTGACACCGCACACACCTGTCACTACGCTCACCTGACACCCGTAACCGCACACACCCGTCATTTGTCACCACTCACACCTGTCATTTGTCACCACTCACACCTGTCATTTGTCACCGCACACACCTGTCACTACACTCACCTGACACCTGTAACCGCACACACCCGTCATTTGTCACCACTCACACCTGTCACTACACTCACCTGACACCTGTAACCACACACACCCGTCATTTGTCACCACTCACACCTGTCATTTGTCACCGCACACACCTGTCACTACACTCACCTGACACCTGTAACCGCACACACCCGTCATTTGTCACAACTCACACCTGTCATTTGTCACCTCACACCCCTGTCACTAAACTCACCTGACACCGCACACACCTGTCACTACACTCACCTGACACCGCACACACCTGTCACTACACTCACCTGACACCGCACACACATGTCATTTGTCACCTCACACCCCTGTCACTACACTCATCTTACACCACACACACATACCTATCACTACACTCACCTGACACCACACACACCTATCACTACACTCATCTGACACCTGTAACTGCACACACCCGTCATTTGTCAATGCAAACACCTGTAACTACACTCACCTGACACTACACTCACCTGACACTGCACACACCTGTCACTACACTCACCTGACACCTGTAACCGTACACACCCGTCATTTGTCACTGCAAACACCTGTCATTTGTCACCTCACACCCCTGTCACTACACTCACCTGACACCGCACACACCTGTCACTACACTCACCTAACACCGCACACACCTGTCACTACACTCACCTGACACCTGTAACCGCATACACCAGTCATTTGTCACTGCACACACCTGTCACTACACTCACCTGACACCGCACACACCTGTCACTACACTCACCTGACACACGTAACCGCGCACACCCGTCATTTGTCACCACTCACACTTATCATTTGTCACCACTCACACCTGTCATTTGTCACCGCACACACCTGTCACTACACTAACCTGACACCTGTAACCGCACACACCCGTCATTTGTCACCACTCACACCTGTCATTTGTCACCGCACACACCTGTCACTACACTCACCTGACACCTGTAACCGCACACACCCATCATTTGTCACCACTCACACCTGTCATTTGTCACCGCACACACCTATCACTACACTCACCTGACACCTGTAACCGCACACACCCATAATTTGTCACCACTCACACCTGTCATTTGTCACCGCACACACCTGTCACCTGTAACCGCACACCCGTCATTTGTCACCACTCACACCTGTCATTTGTCACCACTCACACCTGTCATTTGTCACCACTCACACCTGTCATTTGTCACCGCACACACCTGTCACCTGTAACCGCACACCCGTCATTTGTCACCACTCACACCTGTCATTTGTCACCACTCACACCTGTCATTTGTCACCGCACACACCTGTCACTACACTCACCTGACACCACACACACACCTGTCACTACACTCACCTGACACCTGTAACCGCACACACCCGTCATTTGTCACTGCAAACACCTGTAACTACACTCACCTGACACCGCACACATCTGTCACTACACTCAACTGACACCGCACACACCTGTCACTACACTCACCTGACACCTGTAACCGTACACACCCGTCATTTGTCACTGCAAACACCTGTCATTTGTCACCTCACACCCCTGTCACTAAACTCACCTGACACCACACACACCTGTCACTACACTCACCTGACACCGCACACACCTGTCACTACACTCACCTGACACCGCACACACGTCATTTGTCACCTCACACCCCTGTCACTACACTCATCTTACACCACACACACATACCTATCACTACACTCACCTGACACCACACACACCTATCACTACACTCACCTGACACCTGTAACCGCACACACCCGTCATTTGTCAATGCAAACACCTGTAACTACACTCACCTGACACTACACTCACCTGACACTGCACACACCTGTAACCGTACACACCCGTCATTTGTCACTGCAAACACCTGTCATTTGTCACCTCACACCCCTGTCACTACACTCACCTGACACCGCACACACCTGTCACTACACTCACCTGGCACCTGTAACCGCACACACCCGTCATTTGTCACTGCAAACACCTGTAACTACACTCACCTGACACCGCACGCATCTGTCACTACACTCACCTGACACCGCACACACCTGTCACTACACTCACCTGACACCTGTAACCGTACACACCCGTCATTTGTCACTGCAAACACCTGTCATTTGTCACCTCACACCCCTGTCACTAAGCTCACCTGACACTACACTCACCTGACACCGCACACACCTGACACCGCACATACCTGTCATTTGTCACCTCACACCCCTGTCACTACACTCATCTTACACCACACACACCTATCACTACACTCACCTGACACCGCACACACCTATCACTACACTCAACTGACACCGCACACACCTGTCACTACACTCACCTGACACCTGTAACCACACACACCTGTCATTTGTCACCACTGACACCTGTCATTTGTCACCGCACACACTTGTCACTACACTCACCTGACACCTGTAACTGCACACACCCGACACCTGTAACTGCACACACCCGTCATTTGTCACCACTTACACCTGTCATTTGTCACCGCACACACCTGTCACTACACTCACCTGACACCGCAAACACACCTATCACTACACTCACCTAACACCTGTAACCACACACACCCATCAATTGTGACCACTCACACATGTCATTTGTCACCGCACACACCTGTCACTACACTCACCTGACACCACAAACGACCTGACACTACACTCACCTGACACCTGTAACCACACACACCCATCATATGTCACCACTCCCAACTGTCATTTGTCACCGCACACACCTGTCACTACACTCACCTGACACAAATGACCTGACACTACACTCAACTGACAACTGTAACCACACACGCCCGTCATTTGTCACCACTCACACCTGCCATTTGTCACCGCACACACCTGTCACTACACTCACCTGACACCGCACACACCTGCCACCTGTAACCGCACACACCCGTCATTTGTCACCGCAAACACCTGTCATTTGTCATCGCACACACCTGTAACTACACTCACCTAACACCGCACACACCTGTCACTACACTCACCTGACACCTGTAACCGCACACACCAGTCATTTGTCACTGCACACACCGGTCACTACACTCACCTAACACCGCACACACCGGTCACTACACTCACCTAACACCGCACACACCTGTCACTACACTCACCTGACACCTGTAACCGCACACACCAGTCATTTGTCACTACACACACCTGTCACTACACTCACCTGTCACCGCACTCACCGGTCACCAGACACAGCACACACCTGTCACTACACTCACCTGAAACCCGTAACCGCACACACCTGACACCTGTAACCACACACACCCGCCATTTGTCACCGCACACACATGTCATTTGTCACCACTCACACCTGTCACTACACTCACCTGACACTTGAAACCGCACACACCCGTCATTTGTCAAAACTCACACCTATCATTTGTCACCGAACTCACCTGTCACTACACTCACCTGTCATTACAGTCATATGTCACAACACTCATCTAACACCTGTCATTATCCTTTCCTGTCATCGTACTCACCTGTCATTACAGTCATCTGTCACACCACTCATCTACCACCTGTCACCGCACTCACCTGTCATTACAGTCATCTGTCACACCACTCATCTAACACCTGTCATTATCCTCTCCTGTCACCACCCTCACCTGTCATTACAGTCATCTGTCACAACACTCATCTAACACCTGTCATCATCCTCTCCTGTCACTGCACTCACCTGTCATTACAGTCATCTGTCACAACACTCATCTAACACCTGTCATCATCCTCTCCTTTCACCGTACTCAGCTGTCATTACAGGGATCTGTCACAACACTCATCTAACACCTGTCATCATCCTCTCCTGTCACCGCACTCACCTGTCAATACAATCATCTGTCACAACACTCATCGAACACCTGTCATCATCCTCTCCTGTCACCGTACTCACCTGTCTTTACAGTCATCTGTCACACCACTCATCTACCACATGTCACCATCATCTCCTGTCACCGCACTCACCTGTCATTACAGTCATCTGTCACAACACTCATCTAAAACCTGTCACCATCCTCTCCTGTCATTACAGTCATCTGTCACAAGACTCATCTAACACCTGACATCATCCTCTCCTGTCACCGCAATCACCTGTCATTACAGTCATCTGTCACAAGACTCATCTAAAACCTGTCACCGCACTCACCTGTCATTACAGTAATCTGTCACAAGACTCATCTAACACCTGTCATTATCCTCTCCAGTCACCGCACTCACCTGTCAATAGTCATCTGCCACAACACTCATCAAACACCTGTCATCATCCTCTCCTGTCATTACAGTCATCTGTCATTATCCTCTCCTGTCACCACCCTCACCTGTCATTACAGTCATCTGTCACAACACTCATCTAACACCTGTCATCATCCTCTCCTGTCACTGCACTCACCTGTCATTACATTCATCTGTCACAACACTCATCTAACACCTGTCATCATCCTCTCCTGTCACCGCACTCACCTGTCATTACAGTCATCTGTCACAACACTCATCTAACACCTGTCATCATCCTCTCCTGTCACCGCACTCACCTGTCATTACAGTCATCTGTCACACCACTCATCTAATACCTGACATCATCCTCTCCTTTCACCGCACTCACTTGTCATTACAGTGATCTGTCACAGCACTCATCTAACACCTGTCATCATCCTCTCCTGTCACCGCACTCACCTGTCATTACATTCATCTGTCACAACACTCATCTAACACCTGTCATCATCCTCTCCTGTCACCGCACTCACCTGTCATTACAGTCATCTGTCACAACACTCATCTAACACCTGTCATCATCCTCTCCTGTCACCGCACTCACCTGTCATTACAGTCATCTGTCACACCACTCATCTAACACCTGACATCATCCTCTCCTTTCACCGCACTCACCTGTCATTACAGTGATCTGTCACAGCACTCATCTAACACCTGTCATCATCCTCTCCTGTCACCGCACTCACCTGTCATTACAATCATCTGTCACAACACTCATCTACCACCTGTCACCATCCTCTCCTGTCACCGCACTCACCTGTCATTACAGTCATCTGTCACAAGACTCATCTAAAACCTGTCACCGCACTCACCTGTCATTACAGTCATCTGTCACAAGACTCATCTAACACCTGACATCATCCTCTCCTGTCACCGCAATCACCTGTCATTACAGTCATCTGTCACAAGACTCATCTAAAACCTGTCACAGCACTCACCTGTCATTACAGTCATCTGTCACAAGACTCATCTAACACCTGACATCATCCTCTCCTGTCACCGCACTCACCTGTCATTACAGTCATCTGTCACAAGACTCATCTAACACCTGTCATCATCCTCTCCTGTCACCGCACTCACCTGTCATTACAGTCATCTGTCACAAGACTCAAACACCTGTCACCGCACTCACCTGTCATTACAGTCATCTGTCACAACACTCATCTAACACCTGTCATTATCCTCTCCGGTCACCGCACTCACCTGTCAATAGTCATCTGTCACAACACTCATCAAACACCTGTCATCATCCTCTCCTGTCATTACAGTCATCTGTCACACCACTCATCTAACACCTGTCATTATCCACTCCTGTCACCGCACTCACCTGTCATTACATTCATCTGTCACAACACTCATCTAACACCTGTCATCATCCTCTCCTGTCACCGCACTCGCCTGTCATTACAGTCATCTGTCACCTGTCATCATCCTCTCCTGTTCAGCACTCACCTGTCATTACAGTCATCTGTCACACCACTCATCTAACACCTGTCATCATCCTCTCCTGTCACCGCACTCACCTGTCATTACAGTCATCTCTCACACCACTCATCTACCACCTGTCACCATCCTCTCCTGTCATTACAATCATCTGTCATTACAGTCATCTGTCACAACACTCATCTACCACCTGTCACCATTATCTCCTGTCAGCGCACTCACCTGTCATTACAGTCATCTGTCACAAGACTCATCTAAAACCTGTCACCGCACTCACCTGTCATTACAGTCATCTCTCACACCACTCATCTAACACCTATCATTCTCTCCTGTCACCGCACTCACCTGTCATTACAGTCATCTGTCAGACCACTCATCTAACACCTGTCATCATCCTCTCCTGTCACCACACTCACCTGTCATTACCGTCATCTGTCACAACACTCATCTACCACCTGTCATTACAGTCATCTGTCAGACCACTCATCTAACACCTGTCATCATCCTCTCCTGTCACCACACTCACCTGTCATTACCGTCATCTGTCACAACACTCATCTACCACCTGTCATTACAGTCATCTGTCACACCACTCATCTAACACCTGTCATCATCCTCTCCTGTCACCACACTCACCTGTCATTACAGTCATCTGTCACAACACTCATCTAACACCTGTCACCGCACTCACCTGTCATTACAGTCATCTGTCACAACACTCATCTAACACCTGTCACCGCACTCACCTGTCATTACAGTCATCTGTCACAACACTCATCTAACACCTGTCATCATCCTCTCCTATCACTGCACTCACCTGTCATTACAGTTATCTGTCACAACACTCATCTAACACCTGTCATCATCCTCTCCTGTCACCACCCTCACCTGTCATGACAGTCATCTGTCACAAGACTCATCTAACCTGTCACCGCACTCACCTGTCATTACAGTCATCTGTTACAACACTCATCTAACACCTGTCACCGCACTCACCTGTCATTACAGTCATCTGTCACAACACTCATCTAACACTTGTCATCATCCTCTCCTGTCACCACACTCACCTGTCATTACAGTCATCTGTCACAAGACTCATCTAACACCTGTCACCGCACTCACCTGTCATTACCGTCATCTGTCACAACACTCATCTACCACCTGTCACCACACTCACCTGTCATTACAGTCATCTGTCACAACACTCATCTAACACCTGTCATCATCCTCTCCTGTCACCACACTCAACTGTCATTACAGTCATCTGTCACACTACTCATCTAACACCTGTCATCATACTCACCTGTCATTACAGTCATCTGTCACACCACTCATCTAACACCTGTCATCATCCTCTCCTGTCACCACACTCACCTGTCATTACAGTCATCTGTCACACCACTCATCTAACACCTGTCATCATCCTCTCCTGTCATCGCACTCACCTGTCATTACAGTCATCTGTCACACCACTCATCTAACACCTGTCATCATACTCTCCTGTCACCACACTCACCTGTCACAACACTCATCTAACACTTGTCATCATCCTCTCCTGTCACCACACTCACCTGTCATTACAGTCATCTGTCACAAGACTCATCTAACACCTGTCACCGCACTCACCTGTCATTACAGTCATCTGTCACACCACTCATCTAACACATGTCATCATCCTCTCCTGTCACCACACTCAACTGTCATTACAGTCATCTGTCACACTACTCATCTAACACCTGTCATCATACTCACCTGTCATTACAGTCATCTGTCACACCACTCATCTAACACCTGTCATCATCCTCTCCTGTCACCACACTCACCTGTCATTACAGTCATCTGTCACACCACTCATCTAACACCTGTCATCATCCTCTCCTGTCACCGCACTCACCTGTCATTACAGTCATCTGTTACAACACTCATCTAACACCTGTCCCCGCACTCACCTGTCATTACAGTCATCTGTCACAACACTCATCTAACACTTGTCATCATCCTCTCCTGTCACCACACTCACCTGTCATTACAGTCATCTGTCACAAGACTCATCTAACACCTGTCACCGCACTCACCTGTCATTACCGTCATCTGTCACAACACTCATCTACCACCTGTCACCGCACTCACCTGTCATTACAGTCATCTGTCACAACACTCATCTACCACCTGTCACCATCCTCTCCTGTCACCGCACTCACCTGTCATTACAGTCATCTGTCACAAGACTCATCTAAAACCTGTCACCGCACTCACCTGTCATTACAGTCATCTGTCACAACACTCATCTAACACCTGACATCATCCTCTCCTGTCACCGCAATCACCTGTCATTACAGTCATCTGTCACAAGACTCATCTAAAACCTGTCACCGCACTCACCTGTCATTACAGTCATCTGTCACAAGACTCATCTAACACAAGACATCATCCTCTCCTGTCACCGCACTCACCTGTCATTACAGTCATCTGTCACAAGACTCATCTAACACCTGTCATCATCCTCTCCTGTCTCCGCACTCACCTGTCATTACAGTAATCTGTCACAACACTCATCTAACACCTGTCATCATCCTCTCCTGTCACCGCACTCACCTGTCATTACCGTCATCTGTCACACCACTCATCTAACACCTGACATCATCCTCTCCTTTCACCGCACTCAGCTGTCATTACAGTGATCTGTCACAACACTCATCTAACACCTGTCATCATCCTCTCCTGTCACCGCACTCACCTGTCAATACAATCATCTGTCACAACACTCATCGAACACCTATCATCCTCTCCTGTCACCGTACTCACCTGTCTTTACAGTCATCTGTCACACCACTCATCTACCACCTGTCACCATCCTCTCCTGTCACCGCACTTACCTGTCATTACAGTCATCTGTCACAACACTCATCTAAAACCTGTCACCATCCTCTCCTGTCATTAGTCATCTGTCACAAGACTCATCTAACACCTGACATCATCCTCTCCTGTCACCGCACTCACCTGTCATTACAGTCATCTGTCACAAGACTCAAACACCTGTCACCGCACTCACCTGTCATTACAGTCATCTGTCACAACACTCATCTAACACCTGTCATTATCCTCTCCTGTCACCGCACTCACCTGTCAATAGTCATCTGTCACAACACTCATCTAACACCTGTCATTATCCTCTCCTGTCACCGCACTCACCTGTCAATAGTCATCTGTCACAACACTCATCTAACACCTGTCATTATCCTCTCCTGTCACCACCCTCACCTGTCATTACAGTCATCTGTCACAACATTCATCTAACACCTGTCATCATCCTCTCCAGTCACTGCACTCACCTGTCATTACATTCATCTGTCACAACACTCATCTAACACCTGTCATCATCCTCTCCTGTCACCGCACTCACCTGTCATTACAGTCATCTGTCACAACACTCATCTAACACCTGTCATCATCCTCTCCTGTCACCGCACTCACCTGTCATTACAGTCATCTGTCACACCACTCATCTAACACCTGTCATCATCCTCTCCTGTCACCACACTCACCTGTCATCACAGTCATCTGTCACACTACTCATCTAACACCTGTCATCATACTCACCTGTCATTACAGTCATCTGTCACAACACTCATCTAACACCTGTCATCATCCTCTCCTGTCACCGCACTCACCTGTCATTACAGTCATCTGTCACAACACTCATCTAACACCTGTCATCATCCTCTCCTGTCACCGCACTCACCTGTCATTACAGTCATCTGTCACACCACTCATCTAACACCTGTCATCATCCTCTCCTGTCACCGCACTCACCTGTCATTACCGTCATCTGTCACACCACTCATCTAACACCTGACATCATCCTCTCCTTTCACCGCACTCACCTGTCATTACAGTGATCTGTCACAACACTCATCTAACACCTGTCATCATCCTCTCCTCTCACCGCACTCACCTGTCATTACAATCATCTGCCACAACACTCATCGAACACCTGTCATCATCCTCTCCTGTCACCGTACTCACCTGTCATTACAGTCATCTGTCACAACACTCATCTACCACCTGTCACCATCCTCTCCTGTCACCGCACTCACCTGTCATTACAGTCATCTGTCACAAGACTCATCTAAAACCTGTCACCGCACTCACCTGTCATTACAGTCATCTGTCACAAGACTCATCTAACACCTGACATCATCCTCTCCTGTCACCGCAATCACCTGTCATTACAGTCATCTGTCACAAGACTAATCTAAAACCTGTCACCGCACTCACCTGTCATTACAGTCATCTGTCACAAGACTCATCTGACACCTGACATCATCCTCTCCTGTCACCGCACTCACCTATCATTACAGTCATCTGTCACAAGACTCATCTAACACCTGTCATCATCCTCTCCTGTCACCGCACTCACCTGTCATTACAGTCATCTGTCACAAGACTCAAACACCTGTCACCGCACTCACCTGTCATTACAGTCATCTGTCACAACACTCATCTAACACCTGTCATTATCCTCTCCTGTCACCGCACTCACCTGTCAATAGTCATCTGTCACAACACTCATCAAACACCTGTCATCATCCTCTCCTGTCATTACAGTCATCTGTCACACCACTCATCTAACACCTGTCATCATCCTCTCCTGTCACCGCACTCACCTGTCATTACAGTCATCTGTCACACCACTCATCTAACACCTGTCATCATCCTCTCCTGTCACCGCACTCACCTGTCATTACAGTCATCTCTCACACCACTCATCTACCACCTGTCACCATCCTCTCCTGTCATTACAATCATCTGTCACAACACTCATCGAACACCTGTCATCATCCTCTCCTGTCACCGTACTCACCTGTCATTACAGTCATCTGTCACAACACTCATCTAACACCTGTCATCATCCTCTCCTGTCACCGCACTCACCTGTCATTACAGTCATCTGTCACAAGACTCATTTAACACCTGTCACCGCACTCACCTGTCATTACAGTCATCTGTCACACCACTCATCTAACACCTGTCATCATCCTCTCCTGTCACCGTACTCACCTGTCATTACAGTCATCTCTCACACCACTCATCTAACACCTCTCATCATTCTCTCCTGTCACCGCACTCACCTGTCATTACAGTCATCTGTCAGACCACTCATCTAACACCTGTCATCATCCTCTCCTGTCACCACACTCACCTGTCATTACCGTCATCTGTCACAAGACTCATCTAACACCTGTCACGGCACTCACCTGTCAATACAGTCATCTGTCACAAGACTCATCTAACACCTGTCACGGCACTCACCTGTCATTACAGTCATCTGTCACAACACTCATCTAACACCTGTCACCGCACTCACCTGTCATTACAGTCATCTGTCACAACACTCATCTAACACCTGTCATCATCCTCTCCTGTCACTGCACTCACCTGTCATTACAGTCATCTGTCACAACACTCATCTAACACCTGTCATCATCCTCTCCTGTCACCACCCTCACCTGTCATTACAGTCATCTGTCACAAGACTCATTTAACACCTGTCACCGCACTCACCTGTCATTACAGTCATCTGTCACACCACTCATCTAACACCTGTCATCATCCTCTCCTGTCACCATCCTCTCCTGTCATTACAGTCATCTGTCACACCACTCATCTAACACCTGACATCATCCTCTCCTTTCACCGCACTCACCTGTCATTACAGTCATCTGTCACACCACTCATCTAACACCTGTCATCATCCTCTCCTGTCACCATCCTCTCCTGTCATTACAGTCATCTGTCACACCACTCATCTAACACCTGTCATCATCCTCTCCTGTCACCACACTCACCTGTCATTACAGTCATCTGTCACAACACTCATCTAACACCTGTCATCATCCTCTCCTGTCACTGCACTCACCTGTCATTACAGTTATCTGTCACAACACTCATCTAACACCTGTCATCATCCTCTCCTGTCACCACACTCACCTGTCATTACAGTCATCTGTCACAACACTCATCTAACACCTGTCACCGCACTCACCTGTCATTACAGTCATCTGTCACAACACTCATCTAACACCTGTCATCATCCTCTCCTGTCACTGCACTCACCTGTCATTACAGTTATCTGTCACAACACTCATCTAACACCTGTCATCATCCTCTCCTGTCACCACCCTCACCTGTAATTACAGTCATCTGTCACAAGACTCATCTAACACCAGTCACCGCACTCACCTGTCATTACCGTCATCTGTCACAACACTCATCTACCACCTGTCACCACACTCACCTGTCATTACAGTCATCTGTCACACCACTCATCTAACACATGTCATCATCCTCTCCTGTCACCACACTCAACTGTCATTACAGTCATCTGTCACAAGACTCATCTAACACCTGTCACGGCACTCACCTGTCATTACAGTCATCTGTCACACCACTCATCTAACACCTGTCATCATCCTCTCCTGTCACCACACTCACCTGTCATTACAGTCATCTGTCACACTACTCATCTAACACCTGTCATCATACTCACCTGTCATTACAGTCATCTGTCACACCACTCATCTAACACCTGTCATCATCCTCTCCTGTCACCACACTCACCTGTCATTACAGTCATCTGTCACACTACTCATCTAACACCTGTCATCATACTCACCTGTCATTACAGTCATCTGTCACACCACTCATCTAACACCTGTCATCATCCTCTCCTGTCATCGCACTCACCTGTCATTACAGTCATCTGTCACACCACTCATCTAACACCTGTCATCATACTCTCCTGTCACCACACTCACCTGTCATTACAGTCATCTGTCACAAGACTCATCTAACACCTGTCACCACAATCACCTGTCATTACAGTGATCTGTCACAACACTCATCTAACACCTGTCATCATCCTCTCCTGTCACCGCACTCACCTGTCATTACAATCATCTGTCACAACACTCATCGAACACCTGTCATCATCCTCTCCTGTCACTGTACTCACCTGTCTTTACAGTCATCTGTCACACCACTCATCTACCACCTGTCACCATCCTCTCCTGTCAGCGCACTCACCTGTCATTACAGTCATCTGTCACAACACTCATCTAAAACCTGTCACCATCCTCTCCTGTCATTACAGTCATCTGTCACAAGACTCATCTAACACCTGACATCATCCTCTCCTGTCACCGCAATCACCTGTCATTACAGTCATCTGTCACAAGACTCATCTAAAACCTGTCACCGCACTCACCTGTCATTACAGTCATCTGTCACAACACTCATCTAACACCTGTCATTATCCTATCGTCACCGCACTCACCTGTCAATAGTCATCTGTCACAACACTCATCTAACACCTGTCATTATCCTCTCCTGTCACCGCACTCACCTGTCAATAGTCATCTGTCACAACACTCATCTAACACCTGTCATTATCCTCTCCTGTCACCACCCTCACCTGTCATTACAGTCATCTGTCACAACACTCATCTAACACCTGTCATCATCCTCTCCTGTCACTGCACTCACCTGTCATTACATTCATCTGTCACAACACTCATCTAACACCTGTCATCATCCTCTCCTGTCACCGCACTCACCTGTCATTACAGTCATCTGTCACAACACTCATCTAACACCTGTCATCATCCTCTCCTGTCACCGCACTCACCTGTCATTACAGTCATCTGTCACACCACTCATCTAACACCTGTCATCATCCTCTCCTGTCACCACACTCACCTGTCATCACAGTCATCTGTCACACTACTCATCTAACACCTGTCATCATACTCACCTGTCATTACAGTCATCTGTCACAACACTCATCTAACACCTGTCATCATCCTCTCCTGTCACCACACTCACCTGTCATTACAGTCATCTGTCACACCACTCATCTAACACCTGTCATCATCCTCTCCTGTCACCGCACTCACCTGTCATTACAGTCATCTGTCACACCACTCATCTAACACCTGTCATCATCCTCTCCTGTCACCGCATTCACCTGTCATTACCGTCATCTGTCACACCACTCATCTAACACCTGACATCATCCTCTCCTTTCACCGCACTCACCTGTCATTACAGTGATCTGTCACAACACTCATCTAACACCTGTCATCATCCTCTCCTGTCACCGCACTCACCTGTCATTACAATCATCTGCCACAACACTCATCGAACACCTGTCATCATCCTCTCCTGTCACCGTACTCACCTGTCATTACAGTCATCTGTCACAACACTCATCTACCACCTATCACCATCCTCTCCTGTCACCGCACTCACCTGTCATTACAGTCATCTGTCACAAGACTCATCTAAAACCTGTCACCGCACTCACCTGTCATTACAGTCATCTGTCACAAGACTCATCTAACACCTGACATCATCCTCTCCTGTCACCGCAATCACCTGTCATTACAGTCATCTGTCACAAGACTCATCTAAAACCTGTCACCGCACTCACCTGTCATTACAGTCATCTGTCACAAGACTCATCTGACACCTGACATCATCCTCTCCTGTCACCGCACTCACCTATCATTACAGTCATCTGTCACAAGACTCATCTAACACCTGTCATCATCCTCTCCTGTCACCGCACTCACCTGTCATTACAGTCATCTGTCACAAGACTCAAACACCTGTCACCGCACTCACCTGTCATTACAGTCATCTGTCACAACACTCATCAAACACCTGTCATCATCCTTTCCTGTCATTACAGTCATCTGTCACACCACTCATCTAACACCTGTCATTATCCTCTCCTGTCACCGCACTCACCTGTCATTACATTCATCTGTCACAACACTCATCTAACACCTGTCATCATCCTCTCCTGTCACCGCACTCGCCTGTCATTACAGTCATCTGTCACAACACTCATCTAACACCTGTCATCATCCTCTCCTGTTCAGCACTCACCTGTCATTACAGTCATCTGTCACACCACTCATCTAACACCTGTCATCATCCTCTCCTGTCACCGCACTCACCTGTCATTACCGTCATCTGTCACACCACTCATCTAACACCTGACATCATCCTCTCCTTTCACCGCACTCACCTGTCATTACAGTGATCTGTCACAACACTCATCTAACACCTGTCATCATCCTCTCCTGTCACCGCACTCACCTGTCATTACAATCATCTGCCACAACACTCATCGAACACCTGTCATCATCCTCTCCTGTCACCGTACTCACCTGTCATTACAGTCATCTGTCACAAGACTCATCTAAAACCTGTCACCGCACTCACCTGTCATTACAGTCATCTGTCACAAGACTCATCTAACACCTGACATCATCCTCTCCTGTCACCGCAATCACCTGTCATTACAGTCATCTGTCACAAGACTCATCTAAAACCTGTCACCGCACTCACCTGTCATTACAGTCATCTGTCACACCACTCATCTAACACCTGTCATCATCCTCTCCTGTCACCGCACTCACCTGTCATTACAGTCATCTCTCACACCACTCATCTACCACCTGTCACCATCCTCTCCTGTCACCGTACTCACCTGTCATTACAGTCATCTCTCACACCACTCATCTAACACCTGTCATCATTCTCTCCTGTCACCGCACTCACCTGTCATTACAGTCATCTGTCAGACCACTCATCTAACACCTGTCATCATCCTCTCCTGTCACCACACTCACCTGTCATTACCGTCATCTGTCACAACACTCATCTACCACCTGTCACCACACTCACCTGTCATTACAGTCATCTGTCACACCACTCATCTAACACCTGTCATCATCCTCTCCTGTCACCACACTCACCTGTCATTACAGTCATCTGTCACAAGACTCATCTAACACCTGTCACGGCACTCACCTGTCATTACAGTCATCTGTCACAAGACTCATCTAACACCTGTCACGGCACTCACCTGTCATTACAGTCATCTGTCACAACACTCATCTAACACCTGTCACCGCACTCACCTGTCATTACAGTCATCTGTCACAACACTCATCTACCACCTGTCACCATCCTCTCCTGTCACCGCACTCACCTGTCATTACAGTCATCTCTCACACCACTCATCTACCACCTGTCACCATCCTCTCCTGTCACCGTACTCACCTGTCATTACAGTCATCTGTCACAAGACTCATCTAAAACCTGTCACCGCACTCACCTGTCATTACAGTCATCTGTCACAAGACTCATCTGACACCTGACATCATCCTCTCCTGTCACCGCACTCACCTATCATTACAGTCATCTGTCACAAGACTCATCTAACACCTGTCATCATCCTCTCCTGTCACCGCACTCACCTGTCATTACAGTCATCTGTCACAAGACTCAAACACCTGTCATTACAGTCATCTGTCACACCACTCATCTAACACCTGTCATTATCCTCTCCTGTCACCGCACTCACCTGTCAATAGTCATCTGTCACAACACTCATCAAACACCTGTCATCATCCTCTCCTGTCATTACAGTCATCTGTCACACCACTCATCTAACACCTGTCATTATCCTCTCCTGTCACCGCACTCACCTGTCATTACATTCATCTGTCACAACACTCATCTAACACCTGTCATCATCCTCTCCTGTTCAGCACTCACCTGTCATTACAGTCATCTGTCACACCACTCATCTAACACCTGTCATCATCCTCTCCTGTCACCGCACTCACCTGTCATTACAGTCATCTGTCACACCACTCATCTAACACCTGTCATCATCCTCTCCTGTCACCGCACTCACCTGTCATTACAGTCATCTCTCACACCACTCATCTACCACCTGTCACCATCCTCTCCTGTCACCGTACTCACCTGTCATTACAGTCATCTCTCACACCACTCATCTAACACCTGTCATCATTCTCTCCTGTCACCGCACTCACCTGTCACTACAGTCATCTGTCAGACCACTCATCTAACACCTGTCATCATCCTCTCCTGTCACCACACTCACCTGTCATTACCGTCATCTGTCACAACACTCATCTACCACCTGTCACCACACTCACCTGTCATTACAGTCATCTGTCACACCACTCATCATCCTCTCCTGTCACCACACTCACCTGTCATTACAGTCATCTGTCACAAGACTCATCTAACACCTGTCACGGCACTCACCTGTCATTACAGTCATCTGTCACAACACTCATCTAACACCTGTCACCGCACTCACCTGTCATTGCAGTCATCTGTCACAACACTCATCTAACACCTGTCATCATCCTCTCCTGTCACTGCACTCACCTGTCATTACAGTTATCTGTCACAACACTCATCTAACACCTGTCATCATCCTCTCCTGTCACCACCCTAACCTGTCATTACAGTCATCTGTCACAAGACTCATCTAACACCTGTCACCGCACTCACCTGTCATTACAGTCATCTGTCACACCACTCATCTAACACCTGTCATCATCCTCTCCTGTCACCACACTCACCTGTCATTACAGTCATCTGTCACAAGACTCATCTAACACCTGTCACCGCACTCACCTGTCATTACCGTCATCTGTCACAACACTCATCTACCACCTGTCACCACACTCACCTGTCATTACAGTCATCTGTCATTACAGTCATCTGTCACACCACTCATCTAACACCTGTCATCATCCTCTCCTGTCACCACACTCACCTGTCATTACAGTCATCTGTCACAAGACTCATCTAACACCTGTCACCGCACTCACCTGTCATTACAGTCATCTGTCACACCACTCATCTAACACCTGTCATCATCCTCTCCTGTCACCACACTCACCTGTCATTACAGTCATCTGTCACACCACTCATCTAACACCTGTCATCATCCTCTCCTGTCACCACACTCACCTGTCATTACAGTCATCTGTCACAACACTCATCTAACACCTGTCATCATCCTCTCCTGTCACTGCACTCACCTGTCATTACAGTTATCTGTCACAACACTCATCTAACACCTTTCATCATCCTCTCCTGTCACCACCCTCACCTGTAATTACAGTCATCTGTCACAACACTCATCTAACACCTGTCACCGCACTCACCTGTCATTACAGTCATCTGTCACAACACTCATCTAACACCTGTCATCATCCTCTCCTGTCACTGCACTCACCTGTCATTACAGTTATCTGTCACAACACTCATCTAACACCTGTCATCATCCTCTCCTGTCACCACCCTCACCTGTAATTACAGTCATCTGTCACAAGACTCATCTAACACCTGTCACCGCACTCACCTGTCATTACAGTCATCTGTCACACCACTCATCTAACACCTGTCATCATTCTCTCCTGTCACCGCACTCACCTGTCATTACACTCACCTGCCATTACAGTCATCTGTCATTACAGTCATCTGTCACACCACTCATCTAACACCTGTCATCACCCTCTCCTGTCACTACACTCTCCTGTCATTACACTCACCTGTCACCGCAAAGTCCACAATCCAGTGTGTGTCACAGAATGACATCTCCTCATCAATGTCACATTTCAGTTTGAGGTTTTATTTCCCTCTCTGAGAAGTCAATGACTTTTGTTCCTAAACAAGCAAGGTGACGTCTACTACAGTGAGAAGATGGTGTCAGCTGTATGTGTGGCGTGATAGGTTACCTGGTGCAGGTGGCGTGTGCAGGTAGATGTCTTCACTGTACTCCCCATATCCAGCCTTATTGTAGCCCTTTACCCTCAGCACGTAGACACTGTCAGTGTCTGGCCCCTCTAGGATTGTGCTAAGGCTCCAGATCTCCTCCCTCCGCTGCCAGAGCTTGAGGGCCTTGTGCTTAGGGTCCGTTTTCCGGTACTCCACCGTATAGTGCCAGGCAGGTGCGGAATCCTGGGGGAGGCGCCAGCTCAGGTAGAGCTTATCATATGCATACGTGCGCTGTGTGTCGATGACTGGAGCATCTGGTGCTGTGGGAAGTAGAAGCGAGAATAGTAATGAGAGGAGAAAAGGGCGGCTGGAACTGGTGTCGGCAGAGGAGGGATACAAGGAGCATTCCATGCTAAGAAAGGGGGAAAGAGCGAGAGAGAGATCTCATTAATGCAGATCCCAGATCAGATAACGAGCAGGAACACACAGGCAAAGAGTCAGTCCCGGGAGCCTGGAAAGGCAAAGGTGACGGCGGGGACGTAGGAAGGGGCGGGGGAGGCGGAGGAGACAGAGGGACAAGGAGAAAGCTGGGGCTAGAGCAGGACGATCCCAAACATAAATCAGATTTAGAAATAAGCAGATAGAGATAAGTCAGAGTAGAGGCCGGCTAAGAACCTCAGGGTGGAGGATATCCTCAGCGGTAGATGGGGCACAGGAGGGAAGGAGAGGAGAAGGGAGGTTACAGCCTCCACTTGGGAGGCTGGGAGCGTAACTTGCCTCTGCTATCTCCAGGACTGTGCGTCACACTGAGAGGCCTACAAACAGAGAGAGGGACATGTGGGTCTGAGACGGGTCCACAGGGGGGGCTAACGCCGGGACACCTCCAGGGAGGCAGTGGGACCTCCGGGACTCCATTAGCCATTGCAGAACTAACTAAAGTCACGTATAGTCCTTACTTTGGAGGGGAAACACCCTTAGAAGTAATAGTAATGATAATATTAGGTACAATGAGAGGAATCGGTTACAGTGTGACGTACCTTTCATGGTGTTGGGTCTCATTTGTCGTCCTACATAGATGATTTCTCCAAGCAATTAGTTACATACTGCACACGGAGTACGACACCCAACACATGCCACGGAATGAGACCTCGGGCATTGGCCTACGGTCCTCTCTCTCTCTCTATATGTATTTATGGCATCGCTGGTTTCACCTCTTTCTCTGGATCTCACAGCCAAACCTTCTGTAAATTGCGGCACTGTATAGACCTTGCACTGTTCTCTCTCTTATATAGCGATGTGCCGGGACAGGCTCCGAGCCACACCACCAGCAACAAACCATTCCAACATGGAAGTCCGACCTGCCGAGAGATCCCAGTCCTGGGTGGTAACCCCTAGGTTGTATGTCTGCTGGTGAGGCCGCCATGTCAGGATCAGCTATAGATCATATAACCAGCAGCTATCCGGGCATCATAGTGGTCAGACTGGGAGTGGGGAGAGATCCTGACTAAGGCCATATGGGCATGTAGGGTACATACTGGTTTGGGCTCCCTTCCACTCTTCAGTTGTCAGACAAGAAAACATAAAGACAAGTTACAGTAGTCCGGGACCCTCGGCAGCAAAAGGTCTGGAGCCGGGAGCCTAGGATGATGCGGCTCTCAGTGGAGGCCATATGTAGGGGGATCACGGTTGACTGACACCGTCTATTTACCCAACACCGGTGATTTATATGTGATCTAGAGCCGGACTATAATGACTGAGAATTGTAGACAGTGGAGGCCTATGGTCTCAATTTATACAAGATAGTCTTCATTCTAGCCCCCTGCACCTGTCACAACCTGTGCAGCTCCTCTTTCCTGCCTGGGGTGTCGCTCTCTGCTCTAGTGCTTCTAGCACACTCAGCTGATGCAACAAACTGCTGAGATACAGACCAGAGTGTGCTAGAAGCACCAGAGCAGAGAGTGACACCCCAGCCAGGAAAGAGGAACTGCACAGGTTGAGACAGATGCAGGGTGCTAGAATTAACATTGCGAGACATAAACAACTTTTACCTTTAAATGAGTAGAGAAGCAGTGATCCAGGAGGCAAGAGGCAGTGTCTGTACAGGACATAGAAAATACGGACCACCGACTGCCCTCCACTAATAATCCCCGACACAGCTGCATCCACGTCCATCACTGAGGACCACCGACTGCCCTCCACTAATAATCCCCGACACAGCTGCATCCTCATCCATCACTGAGGACCAACTGCCCTCCACTAATAATCCCCGAAACAGCTGCATCCATGTCCATTACTGAGGACCACCGACTGCCCTCCACTAATAATCCCCGACACAGCTGCATCCCCGTCCATCACTGAGGACCACTGACTGCCCTCCACTAATAATTCCAGACACAGCTGCATCCCCGTCCATCACTGAGGACCACCGACTGCCCTCCACTAATAATCCCCGACACAGCTGCATCCCCGTCCATCACTGAGGACCACCGACTGCCCTCCACTAATAATCCCCGACACAGCTGCATCCCCATCCATCACTGAGGACCACCGACTGCCCTCCACTAATAATCCCCGACACAGCTGCATCCCCGTCCATCACTGAGGACCACCGACTGCCCTCCACTAATAATCCCCGACACAGCTGCATCCCCGTCCATTACTGAGGACCACCGACTGCCCTCCACTAATAATCCCGGATGCAGCTGCATCCATGTCCATCACTGAGAACCACCGACTGCCCTCCACTAATAATCCCCGACACAGCTGCATCCACGTCCATCACTGAGGACCACCGACTGCCCTCCACTAATAATCCCCGACACAGCTGCATCCACGTCCATCACTGAGGACCACCGACTGCCCTCCACTAATAATCCCCGACACAGCTGCATCCACGTCCATCACTGAGGACCACCGACTGCCCTCCACTAATAATCCCCGATACAGCTGCATCCCCGTCCATTACTGATGACCACCCTCACAATTACCTCGGACGAAGTTCAGCTCCATCAGAAACTTCAGCTCTCTACTGACGTCCATCTTGAAAGGCAGCAGAGGGGCGCAGGCCGCTGACCGGAAGCTCTGGACAGACTCTATAGCTCGTCCGATGCTGAGGATGGGATAAAGTGACATTATTAGTAACATAAGCCCTTCTATCTATTTCTCTTACCCCTGCCATACGCTGTCTGTCCCTACATCCCCCAATTCTGCCCTCTCGGGTCGGTTGCGACCCAGTCACCTCTTACCGTTCGTGCAGCTGCTTTGCTGCGAGGATAAAACATGGCTGCTCCGTCTCCTTCATCACCTCCTGAGCGTAGCTCACCAGCCCCGAGTTCTCCAACAGCGCTTGGCGCTCCCACACCTGGGCCTCCAGGATGCAACGCCGCTCACGCTGTCGATCCGCAATGTCCCTGGTCAGAGCCGCTTGCTTCTCATCGAGTACGGAGCGCAGAGCCCCGATGAGCTGCAGAGCCTCCTCCAGAGATTTTGCCCCGTTCAGCTGTGGGAGGGATTCCGGTTACAGTGTGGTTACTGGTTACTGCTGACATATGTTATGGTCATTTATACAGATGATGGTGGGGAGGGGGGGGGGCAATGATACTGCAGTGGGTGGGGACACTGGATCAGTGGGTAATGGGTGATGATACTGCAGTAAATGGGGGACACTGGATCAGTGGGAAAGGGGTAATGATACTGCAGTAGATGGGGGTCATTGGATCAGTGGGAAAGGGGTGATGATACTGCAGTGGATGGTGGTCACTGGATCAGTGGGTAATGGGTGATGATACTGCAGTGGATGGGGGACACTGGATCAGTGGGAAAGGAGTAATGATATTGCAGTGGATGGGGGTCACTGGATCAGTGGGAAAGAGGCGGTGATACTGCTGTGGATGGGGGTCACTAGATCAGTGGGAAAGAGGTGATGATACTGCAGTGGATGGGGGACACTGGATCAGTGGGAAAGGAGTAATGATATTGCAGTGGATGGGGGTCACTGGATCAGTGGGAAAGAGGCGGTGATACTGCTGTGGATGGGGGTCACTAGATCAGTGGGAAAGAGGTGATGATACTGCAGTGGATGGGGGTCACTTGATCAGTGGGAAAGGGGTGATGATATTGCAGTGGATGGGGGTCACTGGATTAGTGGGAAAGGGGGGATGATACTGCAGTGGATGGGGGATACTGGATCAGTGGTAAAAGGGGTGATGATACTGCAGTGGATGGGGGTTACTGGATCAGTGGGTAATGAGTAATGATACTGCAGTGGATTTGGGACACTGGATCAGTGAGAAAGGAGTGACGATACTGCAGTGTGTGGGGTCACTGGATCAGGGGGAAAGGGGTGATGACACTGCAGTGAATGGGGGTCACTGGATCAGAGGGAGGGGGTAATGATACTACAGTGGATGGGGGACACTGGATCAGTGGGTAATGGGTGATGATACTGCAGTGGGTGGGGTCACTGGATCAGTGGGAAAGGGGTGATGATACTGCAGTGAATGGGGGTCACTGGATCAGTGGGAAAGGGGTGATGATACTGCAGTGGGTGGGGACACTGGATCAGTGGGTAATGGGAGATGATACTGCAGTGGATGTGGGACACTGGATCAGTGGGAAAGAGGTGATGATACTGCAGTGGATGGGGGTCATTGGATCAGTGGGAAAGGGGTGATGATACTGCAGAGGATGGGGGTCACTGGATCAGTGGGTAATGGGTGATGATACTGCAGTGGATGGGGGGACACTGGATCGGAAAGGGGTAATGATATTGCAGTGGATGAGGGTCACTGGATCAGTGGGAAAGAGGTGATGATACTGTAGTGGATGGGGGTCATTGGATCAGTGGGAAAGGGGTGATGATACTGCAGTGGATGGGGGTCACTGGATCAGTGGGAAAGAGGTAATGATACTGCAGTGGATGGGGTTCACTTGATCAGTGGGAAAGGGGTGATGATACTGCAGTGGATGGGGGACACTGGATCAGTGGGAAAGGGGTGATGATACAGCAGTGGATGGGGGTCACAGGATTAGTGGGAAAGGGGTGAAGATACTGCAGTGGATGGGGGAAACTGGATCAGTGGGTAATGGGTAATGATACTGCAGTGGATGGGGGACACTGGATCAGTGGGTAATGGGTGATGATACTGCAGTAAATGGGAGTCACTGGATCAGTGGGAGGGGGTAATGATACTACAGTGGATGGGGGACACTGGATCAGTGGGTAATGGGTGATGACACTGCAGTGGGTGGGGACACTGGATCAGTGGGAAAGGGGTGATACTGCAGTGAATGGGGGTCACTTGATCAGAGGGAAAGGGGTAATGATACTGCAGTGGTTGGGGGGCACTGGATCAGTGGGTAATGGGTGATGATACTGCAGTGAATGGGGGACACTGGATCAGTGGGAAAGGCGCGATGATGCTGCAGTGGATGGGGGTCACTGGATCAGTGAGAAAAGGGTGATGATACTGCAGTGGGTGGGGACACTGGATCAGTGGGTAATGGGTGATGAAACTGCAGTGGATGGGGGACACTGGATCAGTGGGAAAGGGGTAATGATATTGCAGTGAATGGGGGTCACTGGATTAGTGGGAAAGAGGTGATGATACTGCAGTGGATGGGGGTCACTGGATCAGTGGGAAAGGGGTGATGATACTGCAGTGGAAGGGGGTCACTGGATCAGTGGGAAAGGGGTGATGATACTGCAGTGGATGGGGGTCACTGGATCAGTGGGAAAGGGGTGATGATATTGCATTGGATGGGGGTCACTGGATCAGTGGGAAAGGGGTGATGATATTGCAGTGGATGGGGGTCACTGGATCAGTGGGAAAGGGGTGATGATATTGCAGTGGATGGGGGACACTGGATCAGTGGGAAAGGGGTGATATTGCAGTGGATGGGGACACAGGATCAGTGGGAAAGAGGTGATGATACTGCAGTGGATGGGGGTCACTGGATCAGTGGAAAAGGGGTGATGATGCTGCAGTGGGTGAGGTCACGGGATCAGTGGGAAATGGGTGATGATACTGCAGTGGATGGGGGTCACAGGATCAGTGGGAAAGGGGTGATGATATTGCAGTGGATGGGGGTCACTGGATCAGTGGGAAAGGGGTGATGATACTGCAGTGGATGGGGGGACACTGGATCAGTGGGAAAGGGGTGATGATACTGCAGTGGATGGGGGGTCACTGGATCAATGGGAGGGGGGGTAATGATATTGCAGTGGATGGGGGTCACTGGATCAGTGGGAAAGGGGTGATGATATTGCAGTGGATGGGGGTCACTGGATCAGTGGGAAAGGGGTGATGATACTGCAGTGGATGGGGGTCACTGGATCAGTGGGAAAGGGGTGATGATACTGCAGTGGATGGGGGACACTGGATCAGTGGGTAATGGGTAATGATACTGCAGTGGATGGGGACACTGGATCAGTGGGAAAGGGGTGATGATACTGCAGTGGCTGGGGGTCACTGAATCAGTGGGAAAGGGGTGATGATACTGCAGTGGGTGGGGGACACTGGATCAGGGAGTGGGTAGCAGCGTGGTTACGTCAGATGAAGTAATGAGGAGTGTGATGGAAGGTGGGGACAGCGAGCCTGGTGGGAGGCGAGGCCAGTCAGATAATGGGTGGAGTCAATCCAGTTAGAGGTGTGGTTAGGTAAAGGTATGTGAATTTGGGTACAGCTTACCTCAGTCTGTCTCACACCTTCTTCCAGCTCACTGATCTGCCCTTGGACAAGCAACTGACTCCCCATGATGTACGCGATGCTCTTACCCAGTTTATCCTGCAAAGAAAAGCAAGAAATAGGGCAGAGGAATAAGGACTAACCATTGCAGAAAGAGGAATTTTATTATTATACAATAGGAATAGCGCGAACCTTACAGTGTAATATAAATGTGTCACATGTCACAGAGGAGCTGCCTGACCATATAATAGTACTTATACAATAGGAATAGCGCTCACCTTACTGTGTAATATAAATGTGTCACATGTCACAGAGGAGCTGCCTGACCATATGATAGTACTTATACAATAGGAATAGTGCTCACCTTACTGTGTAATATAAATGTGTCACATGTCACAGAGGAGCTGCCTGACCATATAATAGTACTTATACAATAGGAATAGCGCTCACCTTACTGTGTAATATAAATGTGTCACATGTCACAGAGGAGCCGCCTGACCATATAATAGTACTTATACAATAGGAATAGTGCGCACCTTACTGTGTAATATAAATGTGTCACATGTCACAGAGGAGCCGCCTGACCATATAATAGTACTTATACAATAGGAATAGCGCTCACCTTACTGTGTAATATAAATGTGTCACATGTCACAGAGGAGCCGCCTGACCATATAATAGTACTTATACAATAGGAATAGCGCTCACCTTACTGTGTAATATAAATGTGTCACATAGGAGCTGCCTGACCATATAATAGTACTTATACAATAGGAATAGTGCTCACCTTACTGTGTAATATAAATGTGTCACATGTCACAGAGGAGCTGCCTGACCATATAATAGTACTTATACAATAGGAATAGCGCTCACCTTACTGTGTAATATAAATGTGTCACATGTCACAGAGGAGCTGCCTGACCATATAATAGTACTTATACAATAGGAATAGTGCGCACCTTACTGTGTAATATAAATGTGTCACATGTCATAGAGGAGCTGCCAGACCATATAATAGTACTTATACAATAGGAATAGCGCGCACCTTACTGTGTAATATAAATGTGTCACATGTCACAGAGGAGCTGCCTGACCATATAATAGTACTTATACAATAGGAATAGTGCTCACCTTACTGTGTAATATAAATGTGTCACATGTCACAGAGGAGCTGCCTGACCATATAATAGTACTTATACAATAGGAATAGTGCTCACCTTACTGTGTAATATAAATGTGTCACATGTCACAGAGGAGCTGCCTGACCATATAATAGTACTTATACAATAGGAATAGCGCTCACCTTACTGTGTAATATAAATGTGTCACATGTCACAGAGGAGCTGCCTGACCATATAATAGTACTTATACAATAGGAATAGTGCTCACCTTACTGTGTAATATAAATGTGTCACATGTCACAGAGGAGCTGCCTGACCATATAATAGTACTTATACAATAGGAATAGTGCTCACCTTACTGTGTAATATATATGTGTCACATGTCACAGAGGAGCTGCCTGACCATATAATAGTACTTATATAATAGGAATAGTGCTCACCTTACTGTGTAATATAAATGTGTCACATGTCACAGAGGAGCCGCATGACCATATAATAGTACTTATACAATAGGAATAGCGCTCACCTTACTGTGTAATATAAATGTGTCACATGTCATAGAGGAGCTGCCTGACCATATAATAGTACTTATACAATAGGAATAGTGCGCACCTTACTGTGTAATATAAATGTGTCACATGTCATAGAGGAGCTGCCTGACCATATAATAGTACTTATACAATAGGAATAGTGCTCACCTTACTGTGTAATATAAATGTGTCACATGTCACAGAGGAGCTGCCTGACCATATAATAGTACTTATACAATAGGAATAGCGCTCACCTTACTGTGTAATATAAATGTGTCACATGTCACAGAGGAGCTGCCTCACCATATAATAGTACTTATACAATAGGAATAGTGCGCACCTTACTGTGTAATATAAATGTGTCACATGTCACAGAGGAGCTGCCTGACCATATAATAGTACTTATACAATAGGAATAGCGCGCACCTTACTGTGTAATATAAATGTGTCACATGTCACAGAGGAGCTGCCTGACCATATAATAGTACTTATACAACAGGAATAGCGCTCACCTTACTGTGTAATATAAATGTGTCACATGTCACAGAGGAGCTGCCTGACCATATAATAGTACTTATACAATAGGAATAGTGCTCACCTTACTGTGTAATATAAATGTGTCACATGTCACAGAGGAGCTGCCTGACCATATAATAGTACTTATACAATAGGAATAGTGCGCACCTTACTGTGTAATATAAATGTGTCACATGTCACAGAGGAGCTGCCTGACCATATAATAGTACATATACAATAGGAATAGTGCTCACCTTACTGTGTAATATAAATGTGTCACATGTCACAGAGGAGCTGCCTGACCATATAATAGTACTTATACAATAGGAATAGCGCGCACCTTACTGTGTAATATAAATGTGTCACATGTCACAGAGGAGCTGCCTGACCATATAATAGTACTTATACAATAGGAATAGTGCGCACCTTACTGTGTAATATAAATGTGTCACATGTCACAGAGGAGCCGCCTGACCATATAATAGTACTTATACAATAGGAATAGCGCTCACCTTACTGTGTAATATAAATGTGTCACATGTCACAGAGGAGCTGCCTGACCATATAATAGTACTTATACAATAGGAATAGCGCGCACCTTACTGTGTAATATAAATGTGTCACATGTCACAGAGGAGCTGCCTGACCATATAATAGTACTTATACAATAGGAATAGCGCGCACCTTACTGTGTAATATAAATGTGTCACATGTCACAGAGGAGCTGCCTGACCATATAATAGTACTTATACAATAGGAATAGTGCGCACCTTACTGTGTAATATAAATGTGTCACATGTCACAGAGGAGCCGCCTGACCATATAATAGTACTTATACAATAGGAATAGCGCTCACCTTACTGTGTAATATAAATGTGTCACATGTCACAGAGGAGCTGCCTGACCATATAATAGTACTTATACAATAGGAATAGTGCGCACCTTACTGTGTAATATAAATGTGTCACATGTCACAGAGGAGCTGCCTGACCATATAATAGAACTTATACAATAGGAATAGCGCTCACCTTACTGTGTAATATAAATGTGTCACATGTCACAGAGGAGCCGCCTGACCATATAATAGTACTTATACAATAGGAATAGTGCTCACCTTACTGTGTAATATAAATGTGTCACATGTCACAGAGGAGCTGCCTGACCATATAATAGTACTTATACAATAGGAATAGTGCTCACCTTACTGTGTAATATAAATGTGTCACATGTCACAGAGGAGCTGCCTGACCATATAATAGTACTTATACAATAGGAATAGCGCTCACCTTACTGTGTAATATAAATGTGTCACATGTCACAGAGGAGCTGCCTGACCATATAATAGTACTTATACAATAGGAATAGTGCGCACCTTACTGTGTAATATAAATGTGTCACATGTCACAGAGGAGCTGCCTGACCATATAATAGTACTTATACAATAGGAATAGAGTGCACCTTACTGTGTAATATAAATGTGTCACATGTCACAGAGGAGCTGCCTGACCATATAATAGTACTTATACAATAGGAATAGCGCTCACCTTACTGTGTAATATAAATGTGTCACATGTCACAGAGGAGCTGCCTGACCATATAATAGTACTTATACAATAGGAATAGTGCTCACCTTACTGTGTAATATAAATGTGTCACATGTCACAGAGGAGCTGCCTGACCATATAATAGTACTTATACAATAGGAATAGTGCTCACCTTACTGTGTAATATAAATGTGTCACATGTCACAGAGGAGCCGCCTGACCATATAATAGTACTTATACAATAGGAATAGCGCTCACCTTACTGTGTAATATAAATGTGTCACATGTCACAGAGGAGCTGCCTGACCATATAATAGTACTTATACAATAGGAATAGCGCTCACCTTACTGTGTAATATAAATGTGTCACATGTCACAGAGGAGCTGCCTGACCATATAATAGTACTTATACAATAGGAATAGCGCGCACCTTACTGTGTAATATAAATGTGTCACATGTCACAGAGGAGCCGCCTGACCATATAATAGTACTTATACAATAGGAATAGTGCGCACCTTACTGTGTAATATAAATGTGTCACATGTCACAGAGGAGCTGCCTGACCATATAATAGTACTTATACAATATGAATAGCGCTCACCTTACTGTGTAATATAAATGTGTCACATGTCACAGAGGAGCCGCCTGACCATATAATAGTACTTATACAATAGGAATAGTGCTCACCTTACTGTGTAATATAAATGTGTCACATGTCACAGAGGAGCTGCCTGACCATATAATAGTACTTATACAATAGGAATAGTGCTCACCTTACTGTGTAATATAAATGTGTCACATGTCACAGAGGAGCTGCCTGACCATATAATAGTACTTATACAATAGGAATAGTGCGCACCTTACTGTGTAATATAAATGTGTCACATGTCACAGAGGAGCTGCCTGACCATATAATAGTACTTATACAATATGAATAGCGCTCACCTTACTGTGTAATATAAATGTGTCACATGTCACAGAGGAGCCGCCTGACCATATAATAGTACTTAAACAATAGGAATAGTGCTCACCTTACTGTGTAATATAAATGTGTCACATGTCACAGAGGAGCTGCCTGACCATATAATAGTACTTATACAATAGGAATAGTGCTCACCTTACTGTGTAATATAAATGTGTCACATGTCACAGAGGAGCCGCCTGACCATATAATAGTACTTATACAATAGGAATAGCGCTCACCTTACTGTGTAATATAAATGTGTCACATGTCACAGAGGAGCTGCCTGACCATATAATAGTACATATACAATAGGAATAGCGCTCACCTTACTGTGTAATATAAATGTGTCACATGTCACAGAGGAGCTGCCTGACCATATAATAGTACTTATACAATAGGAATAGCGCTCACCTTACTGTGTAATATAAATGTGTCACATGTCACAGAGGAGCCGCCTGACCATATAATAGTACTTATACAATAGGAATAGCGCTCACCTTACTGTGTAATATAAATGTGTCACATGTCACAGAGGAGCTGCCTGACCATATAATAGTACTTATACAATAGGAATAGCGCTCACCTTACTGTGTAATATAAATGTGTCACATGTCACAGAGGAGCTGCCTGACCATATAATAGTACTTATACAATAGGAATAGCGCGCACCTTACTGTGTAATATAAATGTGTCACATGTCACAGAGGAGCTGCCTGACCATATAATAGTACTTATACAATAGGAATAGTGCTCACCTTACTGTGTAATATAAATGTGTCACATGTCACAGAGGAGCTGCCTGACCATATAATAGTACTTATACAATAGGAATAGCGCTCACCTTACTGTGTAATATAAATGTGTCACATGTCACAGAGGAGATCCCTGACCATATAATAGTACTTATACAATAGGAATAGCGCGCACCTTACTGTGTAATATAAATGTGTCACATGTCACAGAGGAGCCGCCTGACCATATAATAGTACTTATACAATAGGAATAGCGCGCACCTTACTGTGTAATATAAATGTGTCACATGTCACAAAGGAGCTGCCTGACCATATAATAGTACTTATACAATAGGAATAGTGCGCACCTTACTGTGTAATATAAATGTGTCACATGTCACAGAGGAGCTGCCTGACCATATAATAGTACTTATACAATAGGAATAGCGCTCACCTTACTGTGTAATATAAATGTGTCACATGTCACAGAGGAGCTGCCTGACCATATAATAGTACTTATACAATAGGAATAGCGCTCACCTTACTGTGTAATATAAATGTGTCACATGTCACAGAGGAGCCGCCTGACCATATAATAGTACTTATACAATAGGAATAGCGCTCACCTTACTGTGTAATATAAATGTGTCACATGTCACAGAGGAGCTGCCTGACCATATAATAGTACTTATACAATAGGAATAGTGCTCACCTTACTGTGTAATATAAATGTGTCACATGTCACAGAGGAGCTGCCTGACCATATAATAGTACTTATACAATAGGAATAGTGCTCACCTTACTGTGTAATATAAATGTGTCACATGTCACAGAGGAGCCGCCTGACCATATAATAGTACTTATACAATAGGAATAGTGCTCACCTTACTGTGTAATATAAATGTGTCACATGTCACAGAGGAGCTGCCTGACCATATAATAGTACTTATACAATAGGAATAGTGCTCACCTTACTGTGTAATATAAATGTGTCACATGTCACAGAGGAGCTGCCTGACCATATAATAGTACTTATACAATAGGAATAGTGCGCACCTTACTGTGTAATATAAATGTGTCACATGTCACAGAGGAGCTGCCTGACCATGTAATAGTACTTATACAATAGGAATAGCGCTCACCTTACTGTGTAATATAAATGTGTCACATGTCACAGAGGAGCCGCCTGACCATATAATAGTACTTATACAATAGGAATAGTGCTCACCTTACTGTGTAATATAAATGTGTCACATGTCACAGAGGAGCTGCCTGACCATATAATAGTACTTATACAATAGGAATAGTGCTCACCTTACTGTGTAATATAAATGTGTCACATGTCACAGAGGAGCTGCCTGACCATATAATAGTACTTATACAATAGGAATAGCGCTCACCTTACTGTGTAATATAAATGTGTCACATGTCACAGAGGAGCCGCCTGACCATATAATAGTACTTATACAATAGGAATAGTGCTCACCTTACTGTGTAATATAAATGTGTCACATGTCACAGAGGAGCTGCCTGACCATATAATAGTACTTATACAATAGGAATAGCGCTCACCTTACTGTGTAATATAAATGTGTCACATGTCACAGAGGAGCTGCCTGACCATATAATAGTACTTATACAATAGGAATAGCGCTCACCTTACTGTGTAATATAAATGTGTCACATGTCACAGAGGAGCCGCCTGACCATATAATAGTACTTATACAATAGGAATAGCGCTCACCTTACTGTGTAATATAAATGTGTCACATGTCACAGAGGAGCTACCTGACCATATAATAGTACTTATACAATAGGAATAGTGCTCACCTTACTGTGTAATATAAATGTGTCACATGTCACAGAGGAGCTGCCTGACCATATAATAGTACTTATACAATAGGAATAGTGCTCACCTTACTGTGTAATATAAATGTGTCACATGTCACAGAGGAGCTGCCTGACCATATAATAGTACTTATACAATAGGAATAGTGCTCACCTTACTGTGTAATATAAATGTGTCACATGTCACAGAGGAGCTACCTGACCATATAATAGTACTTATACAATAGGAATAGCGCTCACCTTACTGTGTAATATAAATGTGTCACATGTCACAGAGGAGCTGCCTGACCATATAATAGTACTTATACAATAGGAATAGTGCTCACCTTACTGTGTAATATAAATGTGTCACATGTCACAGAGGAGCTGCCTGACCATATAATAGTACTTATACAATAGGAATAGTGCGCACCTTACTGTGTAATATAAATGTGTCACATGTCACAGAGGAGCTGCCTGACCATATAATAGTACTTATACAATAGGAATAGCGCTCACCTTACTGTGTAATATAAATGTGTCACATGTCATAGAGGAGCTGCCTGACCATATAATAGTACTTATACAATAGGAATAGCGCTCACCTTACTGTGTAATATAAATGTGTCACATGTCACAGAGGAGCTGCCTGACCATATAATAGTACTTATACAATAGGAATAGCGCTCACCTTACTGTGTAATATAAATGTGTCACATGTCACAGAGGAGCTGCCTGACCATATAATAGTACTTATACAATAGGAATAGTGCGCACCTTACTGTGTAATATAAATGTGTCACATGTCACAGAGGAGCTGCCTGACCATATAATAGTACTTATACAATAGGAATAGCGCTCACCTTACTGTGTAATATAAATGTGTCACATGTCATAGAGGAGCTGCCAGACCATATAATAGTACTTATACAATAGGAATAGCGCTCACCTTACTGTGTAATATAAATGTGTCACATGTCACAGAGGAGCCGCCTGACCATATAATAGTACTTATACAATAGGAATAGTGCTCACCTTACTGTGTAATATATATGTGTCACATGTCACAGAGGAGCTGCCTGACCATATAATAGTACTTATACAATAGGAATAGTGCTCACCTTACTGTGTAATATAAATGTGTCACATGTCACAGAGGAGCCGCCTGACCATATAATAGTACTTATACAATAGGAATAGCGCGCACCTTACTGTGTAATATAAATGTGTCACATGTCACAGAGGAGCTGCCTGACCATATAATAGTACTTATACAATAGGAATAGCGCTCACCTTACTGTGTAATATAAATGTGTCACATGTCACAGAGGAGCCGCCTGACCATATAATAGTACTTATACAATAGGAATAGTGCTCACCTTACTGTGTAATATAAATGTGTCACATGTCACAGAGGAGCTGCCTGACCATATAATAGTACTTATACAATAGGAATAGTGCTCACCTTACTGTGTAATATATATGTGTCACATGTCACAGAGGAGCTGCCTGACCATATAATAGTACTTATACAATAGGAATAGTGCGCACCTTACTGTGTAATATAAATGTGTCACATGTCACAGAGGAGCCGCCTGACCATATAATAGTACTTATACAATAGGAATAGCGCGCACCTTACTGTGTAATATAAATGTGTCACATGTCACAGAGGAGCTGCCTGACCATATAATAGTACTTATACAATAGGAATAGTGCGCACCTTACTGTGTAATATAAATGTGTCACATGTCACAGAGGAGCTGCCTGACCATATAATAGTACTTATACAATAGGAATAGCGCGCACCTTACTGTGTAATATAAATGTGTCACATGTCACAGAGGAGCTGCCTGACCATATAATAGTACTTATATAATAGGAATAGCGCTCACCTTACTGTGTAATATAAATGTGTCACATGTCACAGAGGAGCCGCCTGACCATATAATAGTACTTATACAATAGGAATAGTGCTCACCTTACTGTGTAATATAAATGTGTCACATGTCACAGAGGAGCTGCCTGACCATATAATAGTACTTATACAATAGGAATAGTGCTCACCTTACTGTGTAATATAAATGTGTCACATGTCACAGAGGAGCTGCCTGACCTTATAATAGTACTTATACAATAGGAATAGCGCGCACCTTAATGTGTAATATAAATGTGTCACATGTCACAGAGGAGCTGCCTGACCTTATAATAGTACTTATACAATAGGAATAGCGCGCACCTTACTGTGTAATATAAATGTGTCACATGTCACAGAGGAGCTGCCTGACCATATAATAGTACTTATACAATAGGAATAGTGCTCACCTTACTGTGTAATATAAATGTGTCACATGTCACAGAGGAGCCGCCTGACCATATAATAGTACTTATACAATAGGAATAGCGCTCACCTTACTGTGTAATATAAATGTGTCACATGTCACAGAGGAGCCGCCTGACCATATAATAGTACTTATACAATAGGAATAGTGCTCACCTTACTGTGTAATATAAATGTGTCACATGTCACAGAGGAGCTGCCTGACCATATAATAGTACTTATACAATAGGAATAGCGCTCACCTTACTGTGTAATATAAATGTGTCACATGTCACAGAGGAGCTGCCTGACCATATAATAGTACTTATACAATAGGAATAGTGCTCACCTTACTGTGTAATATAAATGTGTCACATGTCACAGAGGAGCTACCTGACCATATAATAGTACTTATACAATAGGAATAGCGCTCACCTTACTGTGTAATATAAATGTGTCACATGTCACAGAGGAGCTGCCTGACCATATAATAGTACTTATACAATAGGAATAGCGCTCACCTTATTGTGTAATATAAATGTGTCACATGTCACAGAGGAGCTGCCTGACCATATAATAGTACTTATATAATAGGAATAGTGCTCACCTTACTGTGTAATATAAATGTGTCACATGTCACAGAGGAGCTGCCTGACCATATAATAGTACTTATACAATAGGAATAGCGCGCACCTTACTGTGTAATATAAATGTGTCACATGTCACAGAGGAGCTGCCTGACCATATAATAGTACTTATACAATAGGAATAGTGCGCACCTTACTGTGTAATATAAATGTGTCACATGTCACAGAGGAGCTGCCTGACCATATAATAGTACTTATACAATAGGAATAGCGCGCACCTTACTGTGTAATATAAATGTGTCACATGTCACAGAGGAGCTGCCTGACCATATAATAGTACTTATACAATAGGAATAGCGCTCACCTTACTGTGTAATATAAATGTGTCACATGTCACAGAGGAGCCGCCTGACCATATAATAGTACTTATACAATAGGAATAGTGCTCACCTTACTGTGTAATATAAATGTGTCACATGTCACAGAGGAGCTGCCTGACCATATAATAGTACTTATACAATAGGAATAGTGCTCACCTTACTGTGTAATATAAATGTGTCACATGTCACAGAGGAGCTGCCTGACCTTATAATAGTACTTATACAATAGGAATAGCGCGCACCTTAATGTGTAATATAAATGTGTCACATGTCACAGAGGAGCTGCCTGACCTTATAATAGTACTTATACAATAGGAATAGCGCGCACCTTACTGTGTAATATAAATGTGTCACATGTCACAGAGGAGCTGCCTGACCATATAATAGTACTTATACAATAGGAATAGCGCTCACCTTACTGTGTAATATAAATGTGTCACATGTCACAGAGGAGCTGCCTGACCATATAATAGTACTTATACAATAGGAATAGTGCTCACCTTACTGTGTAATATAAATGTGTCACATGTCACAGAGGAGCTGCCTGACCATATAATAGTACTTATACAATAGGAATAGTGCTCACCTTACTGTGTAATATAAATGTGTCACATGTCACAGAGGAGCTGCCTGACCATATAATAGTACTTATACAATAGGAATAGTGCTCACCTTACTGTGTAATATAAATGTGTCACATGTCACAGAGGAGCTGCCTGACCATATAATAGTACTTATACAATAGGAATAGTGCTCACCTTACTGTGTAATATAAATGTGTCACATCTCACAGAGGAGCCGCCTGACCATATAATAGTACTTATACAATAGGAATAGTGCGCACCTTACTGTGTAATATAAATGTGTCACATGTCACAGAGGAGCTGCCTGACCATATAATAGTACTTATACAATAGGAATAGTGCTCACCTTACTGTGTAATATAAATGTGTCACATGTCACAGAGGAGCTGCCTGACCATATAATAGTACTTATACAATAGGAATAGCGCTCACCTTACTGTGTAATATAAATGTGTCACATGTCACAGAGGAGCTGCCTGACCATATAATAGTACTTATACAATAGGAATAGTGCTCACCTTACTGTGTAATATAAATGTGTCACATGTCACAGAGGAGCCGCCTCACCATATAATAGTACTTATACAATAGGAATAGTGCTCACCTTACTGTGTAATATAAATGTGTCACATGTCACAGAGGAGCTGCCTGACCATATAATAGTACTTATACAATAGGAATAGCGCTCACCTTACTGTGTAATATAAATGTGTCACATGTCACAGAGGAGCTGCCTGACCATATAATAGTACTTATACAATAGGAATAGCGCTCACCTTACTGTGTAATATAAATGTGTCACATGTCACAGAGGAGCTGCCTGACCATATAATAGTACTTATACAATAGGAATAGCGCTCACCTTACTGTGTAATATAAATGTGTCACATGTCACAGAGGAGCCGCCTGACCATATAATAGTACTTATACAATAGGAATAGTGCTCACCTTACTGTGTAATATAAATGTGTCACATGTCACAGAGGAGCTGCCTGACCATATAATAGTACTTATACAATAGGAATAGTGCTCACCTTACTGTGTAATATAAATGTGTCACATGTCACAGAGGAGCTGCCTGACCATATAATAGTACTTATACAATAGGAATAGTGCTCACCTTACTGTGTAATATAAATGTGTCACATGTCACAGAGGAGCAGCCTGACCATATAATAGTACTTATACAATAGGAATAGCGCTCACCTTACTGTGTAATATAAATGTGTCACATGTCACAGAGGAGCCGCCTGACCATATAATAGTACTTATACAATAGGAATAGCGCTCACCTTACTGTGTAATATAAATGTGTCACATGTCACAGAGGAGCTGCCTGACCATATAATAGTACTTATACAATAGGAATAGTGCTCACCTTACTGTGTAATATAAATGTGTCACATGTCACAGAGGAGCTGCCTGACCATATAATAGTACTTATACAATAGGAATAGTGTTCACCTTACTGTGTAATATAAATGTGTCACATGTCACAGAGGAGCCGCCTGACCATATAATAGTACTTATACAATAGGAATAGTGCGCACCTTACTGTGTAATATAAATGTGTCACATGTCACAGAGGAGCTGCCTGACCTTATAATAGTACTTATACAATAGGAATAGCGCGCACCTTACTGTGTAATATAAATGTGTCACATGTCACAGAGGAGCTGCCTGACCATATAATAGTACTTATACAATAGGAATAGTGCTCACCTTACTGTGTAATATAAATGTGTCACATGTCACAGAGGAGCTGCCTGACCATATAATAGTACTTATACAATAGGAATAGTGCTCACCTTACTGTGTAATATAAATGTGTCACATGTCACAGAGGAGCTGCCTGACCATATAATAGTACTTATACAATAGGAATAGTGCGCACCTTACTGTGTAATATAAATGTGTCACATGTCACAGAGGAGCTGCCTGACCTTATAATAGTACTTATACAATAGGAATAGCGCGTACCTTACTGTGTAATATATATGTGTCACATGTCACAGAGGAGCTGCCTGACTATATAATAGTACTTATACAATAGGAATAGCGCGCACCTTACTGTGTAATATATATGTGTCACATGTCACAGAGGAGCTGCCTGACCATATAATAGTACTTATACAATAGGAATAGCGCGCACCTTACTGTGTAATATATATGTGTCACATGTCACATTGGAGCTGCCTGACCATATAATAGTACTTATACAATAGGAATAGCGCGCACCTTACTGTGTAATATATATGTGTCACATGTCACAGAGGAGCCGCCTGACCATATAATAGTACTTATACAATAGGAATAGTGCTCACCTTACTGTGTAATATATATGTGTCACATGTCACAGAGGAGCTGCCTGACCATATAATAGTACTTATACAATAGGAATAGTGCTCACCTTACTGTGTAATATAAATGTGTCACATGTCACAGAGGAGCTGCCTGACCATATAATAGTACTTATACAATAGGAATAGTGCTCACCTTACTGTGTAATATAAATGTGTCACATGTCACAGAGGAGCTGCCTGACCATATAATAGTACTTATACAATAGGAATAGTGCTCACCTTACTGTGTAGTATAAATGTGTCACATGTCACAGAGGAGCTGCCTGACCATATAATAGTACTTATACAATAGGAATAGTGCGCACCTTACTGTGTAATATAAATGTGTCACATGTCACAGAGGAGCCGCCTGACCATATAATAGTACTTATACAATAGGAATAGTGCGCACCTTACTGTGTAATATAAATGTGTCACATGTCACAGAGGAGCCGCCTCACCATATAATAGTACTTATACAATAGGAATAGCGCTCACCTTACTGTGTAATATAAATGTGTCACATGTCACAGAGGAGCTGCCTGACCATATAATAGTACTTATACAATAGGAATAGCGCGCACCTTACTGTGTAATATAAATGTGTCACATGTCACAGAGGAGCCGCCTGAC